>PVIY010023783.1:0-38872 GCA_004026745.1 Myrmecophaga tridactyla | reverse complement strand
AAAAATTGAAGTGGAGGGAAAGCTACCTAATTCATTCTATGAAGCCAACATCACCCTCATACCAAAACCAGGCAAAGATATTACAAAAAAAGAAAACTACAGACCAATCTCTCTAATGAATATAGATGCAAAAATCCTCAACAAAATTTTAGCAAATCGAATCCAGCAACACATTAAAAGAATTATACATCATGACCAAATAGGATTCATCCCAGGTATGCAAGGATGGTTCAACATAAGAAAATCAATTAATGTAATACACCATATCAATAAATAAAGGGTTATTGGAATATAGCCATACTCATTCATTTTTGCATAGTCTATGGCTTCTTTTGTGCTACAATGTCAGAGCTGAGTATCTGCCACAAGATTATATGGCGTATAAATTAAAAATATTTACTCTGGCTGTTTAATAACTGACCCCCAACCACTAATATAAAGTGACCAGAACTCTCAACATTGCTACTAGAAGTCTAAATTGTTACAAACACTCTGGATAATGATTTGGCAATATTTACTAAAGCTACACATTTGCATACTCCATATACTCTATTTATTAGTCTCCTGTGGCTGCTGTACAATTACTACAAACCTTAGTGGCTTAAGGCAACAGAAATTTATTCTCTCACAGTTCTGGGCCAGAAGTCCAAAAACAAAATGTTGGCAAGATTGCACTCCCAAGAGAGGCTCTAGGAGGGAAACTGTTCCTTGCTACTTCCAAGTTCTCATGGCTTGTCAGCATTTCTTGGCTTGTGGCTGCGTTTTTTCAATTTCTGCCTCCATTTTCACAATGCCTTTTCTGCATGTATTAATCACCTACTACCTCTCCCTTATAAGGAATTTTGTGATGATATTTAGGGCCCACCTGGACAATCCAGGATAATCTCCACATCTCAAGAGCCTTAGCTTATTTACATCTACAAAGACCCTTTTCCCAAATAAGGTAATATTCACAGGTTTCTGGGATTAGGACTTTGTATTAGTTTCCTGGGGGTGCCAAAACAAACTACCATAAACTTGGTGGCTTAAAATAAAAGAAATTTATTCTCTCATAGATCTGGAGGCTAGAAATCTAAAATCAAGGTGTTGCAAAGGCCATACTCCCTCATAAGCCTCTAGGAGAGAATCCATCCTTGTCTCTTTTGGCTTCTGGTGGTCGCTAGCAATCTTTGGCATTTCTTGGTTTGTGGCAGAATAACTCCAATCTCTACCTCTGTCCTCACAAGGCCATCTTCTCTCCATGTATGTCTGTGTCCAAATTTCTCTCTTCTTGTACAGAGACCAGTCACTGGAGTAGGACTCAGCCTATTGCAATCTGACCTCATTTTAACTTGATTACATCTGCAAAGAACCTATTTCCCAATAAAGTCACATTCACAGGTTCCAGGTAGACATGAATTTTAGGGGGGCACTACTCAAACCAATAAAGACAGCAGAATGGGAGCCATTATCAGCCTAACTTACCCTAAAACCCAATAATTCTACTCCCAGGTAAATATAGTCACAAAAAAACATACAAAAACCATTGAGCTATAAACTTATAATATACGTGCTTTTTCTGCATGTGTATTATACAGTTCAATGAAAAGTTCTTCAGAAACCTATGTTCAATTAGTGAATAAACTTGGAGAATTTCGTTGGTAACAGAGACCATCAGGAGATAGAAATAGGGTAAAATATTGGGTAATTGGAGTTGAAGGGATACAGACTGTGCAACAGTACTGAATGTAAAAACTCACAAATGGACAGCGAAACACTACCTAACTGTAATACAATTATGTTAAAATCCTGAATGAAGCTGAATGTGAGAATGATAGAGGGAGGAGGGCTGGAAGCATAAATGAGCTGAGACTCAACATCAAGGAATTGAGAAAAAACATAGAATGAGCTGAGACTCAGCATCAAGGGATTGAGAAAACCTTCTCCACCAAAGGGAGAAGAGTGAAATGAGACAAAGTGTCAATGGCTGGGAGATTCCAAACAGAGTCGAGAGGTTATCCTGGAGGTTATTCTTATGCATTAAGTAGATATCACCTTGTTAGTCAAGATGCAATGGAGAGGCTGGAGGGAACTGCCTGAATATGTAGAGCTGTGTTCCAGTAGCCATGTTTCTTAAAGATGATTGTATAATGATATAGCTCTCACAATGTGACTGTGTGATTGTGAAAACCTTGTGTCTGATGCTCCTTTTATCTACTTTATCAACAGACAAGTAGAACGTATGGAATAAAAATCAATAATAGGGGGAACAAATCTTAAAATAAATTTAGTTTGAAATGCTAGTGATCAATGAAAGGGAGGGGTAAGGGGTATGGTATGTATAAATTTTTTTTCTGTTTTTGTTTTATTTCTTTTTCTGAATAGATGCAAATGCTCCAAGAAATGATCATGATGATGAATATGCAACTATGTGATGATATTGTGAATTACTTATTATACATGTAGAATGGAATGATCAAAATAGGAATGTTTGCGTTTGTTGTTTTTTGGTATTTAAAAAATAAAATAAAATGAATTAAAAAAACAGAACAAAAAAATCTATGTTCATCTTTGCACACTGTCAACATCTAAAATTTTTCATCATAAGTGTACTTAAAAAGTATGTGTGGTGGTTCAAAGCTATATATGCCTCCAGAAAAACATATTCTTAAACATAAATCATTTTTGTGGGGGGTGAGCCCATAATAAATAAAACTTTTTGATGAGGTTTCTTCGGTTAAGGTATGGCCCATCTCAATCAGGAAAAAGTGGAGTGCAACTCAGACAGACAAAGCCATGGGAAGCAAGAAACTGAAGTTTAACGGAGGCTAAAAGAGAACTAAGAGGACAAAAGAGTTTGCCACGTGCACTTACAAGTGGTAGAGGAGCCAAGGACCAAGGGTCACCAGCAGCCAGCCCCAAACACCAGTCTTCAGGAAGGAAGTATAATTTGATAATGCCTTGATTTGGACTTTCTCTTAGCCTCAAAACTGTGAGCTAATAAATTCCCATTGTTTAAACCAACCCACTGCAAGGTATTTACTTGAGCAGCCTCAAAACTGTGAGCTAATAAATTCCCATTGTTTAAACCAACCCACTGCAAGGTATTTACTTGAGCAGCCAAAGAAACTAAAATAAGATATAATTTTCAGCATAATATTTTAAAACTTTGTGCTGGTTTGAAAGGATGTATGTACCCTAGAAAAGCCATGTTTTAATTGTAATCACACTTTGTAAAGGCAGTCATCTCTTCTAATCCCTATTTAGCACTGTTTATTGGAAGCTTTAATTAGATTATCTTCATGGAAATGCGACTCACTCAAGAGTGAATGTTAAATTGGATTAGGTGGAGACAGGTTTCTACCCATTCCAGGTGGGATTTGATTACTTTACTAGAAACCTATAAAAGTGGAAACATCTTGGAGAAAGTTGGAGATCCGGAGAGAGCAGGGCAGAACACCATAGCCACGAGAAGCAGAGCGTCCACCAGCCAGCAACCTTTGGAGTTGAAGAGGGAAAATGCCTCCCAGGGAGCTTCATGAAACAGGAAGCCAGGAGAGAAAGCTAGGCTATGACACTGTGTTCCCTAAGTGCCTTTCCAGATGAGAGAGAAACCCTGTGTTTGCCATGTGCCTTCTCACTTGAGAGAGAAACCCTGAACTTCATCCGCCTTCTTGAACCAAGGTTTCTCTCCCTGGATGCCTTGGATTGGATGCCTTGGATTGGACATTTCTATAGACTTGCTTTAACTGGGACATTTTCTCAACCTTAGAACTATAAACTAGCAACTTATTAAATTCCCCTTTTTAGAAGCCATTTTGTTTCTGGTATATTGCATTCTGGCAGCTAGCAAACTGGAACACTGTTATATATCATACTTTCAAATCTATCAGATGGAATCTAAATATTTTAATGATTTGATATCCGTGCACATCTATTTTAAAAATAGAAAAATAAGTTCTTTAGAAATTCACATCAGCTTTATTTCTACTTCAATTTTCTTCTTCATTCCATTTCCTACACTGAATTTACTTTGAATGTATTAAACATTTTTGTTTGAAGGTCTATCATAATTCTCTTAAACAAAAATATAATAAATTTAATATTTTTAACTTTCCATGACCATAAGGCTCAGTGATTTAAAATTTTCTTCTGCCATTGATTGTACTCCATACACAGAATGTTTGTATGTTACAAATGTTCATATTTGTATGTTGTTTTGGTTTGATAATACAAAATAAATTTTTTTTTAATTTTTTCTTCTGAATTAAGGTATCATTACAAATATTATTAATACAAAATTGATCAAAGCAGCATAAAAATAAAATTTATATAGATATTAAAGATAAAAAGAAAATTTTTACTAGCAATAATTTCTTTTTTTTTTTTAATTTTTTAATTTTTATTTTTATTTTACATGGGCGGGCACCAGGAATCGAACCCGGGTCCTCGGGCACAGCAGGCAAGCATTCTTACCTGCTGAGCCACCGTGGCCCGCCCTAGCAATAATTTCTTAATGAGACAGATGTGGCTTTTATTTTACAAATCTATGCTCTAATGATAGGATGCGTCAATGTACAAAATCAGTCTTTTTCCTTTTATTTTTAAATATAAGCGCTGAGAAAGCTTGTTTAAATGAACAGGAAGAGTAACCATTTTGTTATGATGAAGTCTATAATTTTTTTATCTCTTCCAAAGTTATGTGCCAAAAATCCCACAGTGATCGTCATGGTCAGGTTCATGTGTCAACATGGCCAAGTGGTGGTGCCTGTCGTTTGTTTGGGCAAGTGCTGGCCTGTCTGTTTTGATGAGGACATTTCATAGAATTAAATCATGATCACATCAGTTGCATCCACAGCTGATTCCATTTGTAATCAGCCAAGGGGAGTGTCTTCTGCAATGAGTGATGACTAATCTAATCCCTGGAAGCCTTTTAAGGAGGATTCAGAAGAGACAGGCTCTCTTCCTGCTTCAGCTGGTGAGCCTCTCCTGTGGAGCTCATCCAGACCCTCCATCCGAATCGTCGGCTTCACAACCTGCCCTGCAGACTTTGGGTTCTGTGTTCCCACGGTCACGTGAGACACGTATATTTGCGAGTATTCCCTGTTGATTCTGTTTCTCTAGAGAACACTAACTAATACAGTGATCTATTACTAAAATCATTTTTAATTAACCATCATAAACAACTACTTTAGATCTGCTTCCATTTTGTTGAAAGAACTGGAAACCACCTAAATTGGAAAAGGATTTGTGGTCCCATGATTGGGGTCATTCCCTTGCTCAAAACCAGCACCGATAGTCTGAATTGTCTATTCATGCACCATAGTAAGATTAGGAATGAATAAAAAATATGCAAAGGAAACCAATTATATTGAACTACAGAAATAAAAAATGTTTAAAATTAGTGATATATTAAATATGTTCCTATGTTAATACATGAAGTGAAAAATCTAGTGGCTGATCAAAAAGGTCTTAATTTCACATCAGGGAGTGAAAATGAAAATATTTCTAAATGTCTGCATCAATCATAATGTAATAAGACAATACTTATGATTTTTCTGGCTACAAAAATACTGTTAATACTACTGAGATTTCTATCAGTGCCATAATCCGAAGTGCTGCTTATAATACTGTGGTCAGTGTTTACTTTCATCATTGATGAAAATGCCAAAATGTATTTAGACGTTGGAGAAGATAAAGGTATGACTTTCTTGGCATCCAAACTAAGATCCCCACAATTCCTGGGTCAAGAACTCCTGGTTTAATGGAAGGAAGGAGGGAGTGACGGAAGGACAGGGAAGAGGAGGGGAGCTGAGAAAAGGAGGGGAAGAAGGGAGGAGTGGAACGAGGGCGAGCAAGAAATAAATATGCCTAAATACCTGAAATCCGGCCAAGCCAATACACCTGAAGATTCATTGCCAGTGCTGTGGTTATTTCTACGACGACTTCCTATGAATATGTTTAATACCTAGGTTCTTCAGTTGCGTCCTCCCCCACTAATCTCTCCCATAAAGGGTCGCTGGTTCGCAGGGATTGAAAGTCCAAATACAACCAATATTTTCTGCGGTCTTAACTGAACGGCGAACGTCAGTCTGATCCCGTCACAGCCATCCTTCAGCAGGAAGTCCACATTTTCTCGGAACAGACCCTTCCAACCAGTCCCTGTAGGAGGCCTCAAAGCGGACGGGGCTCCCCCATTTGTGAGGCGCCACCTGCGCTGCTCACCGACCTCTCAGCCCGCCGCCCCCAGCCCCGCGCAGGGCCTCGCTGCTCCGCGCTGCCGTCTCGTCTGTGTACCGACGCGGGGCTCTTCCCCTCGGCACACCCAGCGCCGAGGCCCATCTCCCTTGGACGCCGAGCTCCCCGGCCCTTCCCGATCTGGGTTTTCTTTCCCTCAGGAGCTTCGGCTCTTCCTCCTATCAGGCAACCACTTTTTCCATCGGTTCAACTCCCATGTTCGGGGCCCCACCCGGAAAATCAAGGGCAGGGGCGAAAACCCGTGTGTGAGGGCTCCACGACCTTTGAGAAGTTCCTGAACTTTCAGCGACCTCTAGGAGCGTGCGAACTGTGACGGCGCGGAGGGGGCGAGGCCTCGGCGGTGGCGGGGATGAGGCGCCTGGAACCCGTCGCCGCGCCTGGCCCGGAGCTCTGCCTTCCCCGGGCTCGCGCACGCCCCCTGGGGGCCGTGTGGCCATACCCTCCGAGCTCACACTCTCGGTCCCCACCCTGCCGAACTACGGACACAACAGTATAGAAGGACCAGTTGAGGCGGGAATAAGATTATCACGGTCCCTGAAATCATAGAATCCAAATTCTTGTCAAGGAGGTAGATAAGTAAACTGACAGAATATGATGGTTAAGTTATAAACTGTGAGAAAGAACAAGGATCTGTAAGAACATATGGCAATGGTTTCTGACCCAGACTTGGAGGAACTGAGCTAAAACATGAAGGATAAATACAGATGGGTTTTCCAAGCCAAGAGAATGGTCAGAAAATATTTCAGGCAGACACAACAGTAGGTAGCAAAGCATGAAGACGAGAAATCATGACTCATGGGAGAAACAGAAGGAAATTGAATATGTCCGGAACGCTGGGACAATGCAATGACACAAATAATTCTGGCTATGAGGGTAGGGTGTCTGGGCTCAAATCCGAGCTCTGCCACTTACCACCTTGAAGAACAGAATGATGAAGCAAATGGCTGAAGAAAGCATTTCGTGAAGGACTTTGATAGCCATACTAAGGGGGGTTTTACTTCATCTTAAGAGGAATAAAGAGCCATTAGAAAGTTTTAAGCAGGGTATCAATGAAATCAGATTTATATTTTAGAAATATCACTCACTACATTATGAAGAATGGAGAAGAGACACAAAACGAGACTGAAATTAGGGAAAATAGGGCTGAAGAAGCCAAAGTGAAAATGAGTGAACCAATAAAATCTTGTAGCAATGTTTTCACTCCTGCTATTAAAATAGTAAAGGCAATTAATGTTAGCATACACCTATATGAATAGCAGTGGTGTTTCCAAATAATTTCAATTTATCGTCCCTTGCAGGCTATTCATCCCCTACCCCCCACCCCATTCCCTGCCCCCCACCCTGGTTTTGACAAGAAGACTATAAATTTGTTTTGCTTGGTTATAATCTGCAAACTAAGATGTCTTCCCTGTTGGCTCCTCCATCCAAATGTGCCTTTCTGATTTTAAAATACAGGGAGGGGGCGGGACACGGTGGCTCAGCAGGCAAGGATGCTTGCCTGCCATGCCAGAGGACCCGGGTTCGATTCCCGGTGCCTGCCCATGTAAAAAGAAAAAAATACAGGAAGGGTTGGCACTAAGTCCCACATCCTTGATGCCACATGTTCACAAAGACAATCACTCATGCTCAAAATGGAAAGGCTTTGGACATACTTTATTTGGTCTGTTTAGTCTAACTGTACAGGTATTTCTCAATTTGACCTCTAAAATATGGGGTTATAGGCCTTGTTTGGGCCCATGCTGAGTTCATGCCAGGGCACATGTCCTCAACTTCCCTTATGCCACCCAATTCCCTGCCTCCTAACAGATCAGAATATAAGTCCTTGCTTTACTTGCTGTTAGCTTCCTTTGCCTCTCCCAAGACTGTATCGCAAAAAGCTCAAATCCCGTTCTGCCATATGTTTTACCTCCTGTTTTTGTTCCTGTCATCCCCCCAAAATTGGCTCTTTTTCTTACAATCCCCAAAAGTAATGACTCAAAATCACATTCTCAAATATGAAGGCAAATCCTCATTTACTAGACTTTCTCATAGGGGAAAAAATAACAGTACACTACCCAAGAAATTAATTCATTGTCTTATTCTCCAGACAAGATGAGCACTAGGCAACCAAAAGCCCTAGATGCTAACTTTGGCTCCTCCATTAACTTCTCAGACCCGGGGTAAGTCTCATTGCGGAATGTCAAATCCTGGCTATAACACTTACTTGACTGTGTAATCTTGAGTTTATACTTAATCTCTTTGTGCTTCCATTTTCCCATCTGTAGGGTGGGGGTAATAATAGTCCTATTATATAGGGTTGCTATGAAGAGTAAATGAGTTGATACATGTAAAACATTGCACAGGGTCAGGAATATAATATGAACTCAATATGTGTTTGCTGTTACTGAGTGCAGGGCACTGGAAAAATTGGAAAGAGTGAGATAGAAAATGTCCTTGCACTCCTGGACTTTACATTCTTCAAGGGTAAAAAGATAATAAGCAAGTAAGTAAATAAAGATAACTACAGATTGTGATAATGTTATAGAGACATTGATGAGGTGGGAATACACTTTAGATAAGATGATTATGAGAGAAGAAAGATGAGCAGGAATCAATAATGCAAAGATCTGGAGTAATAAACAGCAAATGCAAAGACCCTGAGGCTTGAAAAAGCTTGGAGAATTCTAGGAACAGCAAAGAGGCCAATGTCTCTTGAAGCTTGGAAAACTCATGGGGAGATTTTTAGAAGTTGAAGCTAAGATTTAGGCAAAGACCAGATTCAGCAGAACCATGAGGGTGGGCCCTGTTAAAAGGCTGGATTTATTCTAAGTACAGTGGGGAGCCACTGGAAGGTTGTGAGCATGGGAATGATATCAACTTTATGGATTTTGTTTTGTTTTACTTTTTAAAAATAGACTTTATTTTTTAGAGCAATTTTAGGCTTACAGAAAAACTGGGCAGAAAGTACAGAGACCCCCCTCTCCCCTGCCACCCTATTATTAACATCTTGCATTAGTATGGTACATTTGTCACAATTGTATTGATGTTTCAAAATATGTTAGTAACTAAAATCCATAATTTATAATAAGGTTCCCTCTTTGTCTAGCTTAATGTTTTAAGACAAACCTTTCTATGTCTCTGAGGAATGTATTAGTCGAAGATCAGCCTGCCCAGATAACGAAATTTTAATACTGCTCAGAAACTTAAAGATCATCAAAATTCATATCCAAAGCTCCTGCCAGCTCCAAGTATCAGTGGTTCTATGCAGAAATTGAAATGAAGAGACTTTCACAAATGAGTACGTACCTCCTTTGATTTCTCAGCCACACAATCTTTTTTTTTTTATAGTCACATAGCCATATTGTATTACTTTACTGACAGCCTCTTTTAACATGAAAAAGGTAGAATGGGCATAGCCCAAATACCACTAAAGAGTGGGATAGAAAGATCAAAGGTGATGGTGGAGCTACACAGAGAAGGTAGGGTTTAACAAATGAACATAATTGCTGAATCATCAAATCGATACCTCCCCCAGTCTCCAGCATCTCAGAGCAGCCAGAAGCAAAAAATCCAAAACTGTGGAATTACAACTTGTACCAAAGAAATTTACTGCTTTTCTGCACACATGCTATTCTTCGCAAAAAAAGAGAAAAAGAAAAAGTTGATTGTGATGATAAAAAAAAAAATATTCATTCCCTCCAGCCTCCTATATTCTGGAGCAGCCAGAAAGAAAAATCTGAGGTGAAAGGGGCAACCCCCTCTGTACTATTTCATAGTGTGAAAATCTGTCTAAAAATTTTTAAACGTAAACATGTAAAAGCTACAAAACAGCATGTCTTCATATTTTCGTTTCTTCTCTGGTTGCACTTAGAGTTGTTCATATGTACTGATTTGATCCCAACTGGACAGAGCAAGGAATTCCAGCATCCTGTTTATTCCCCCATTCTTCCTCAGATCAAACCCTCAGTAGTTCTGGTCACCATCTTAGCCGCTCTGTGACTAAAGCCTTAACACCATCTCCTCATCTCCAAGTACTCTGCGATCAGCCGCTCCATGCAGTGTTCTAAGGGAGCTGTTCTGGGAAAGGAGCTGTGCAGCCAGACCCTATAGCAACCTGTTAGACCAAAGAGCTTACGGGCATTGAAATATGGGAGTAGGGAAGGGAAATAGGTGAGCTCCTCTGAACGTAAACCAAACATTCATTTAACCTTTATGTCCACTTGCCAACAGACCCTGGAGAGAACTTCACTATATTCCAGAGATTAATCAGAATCAGTATTTTGCCAGGGGTGATATAGGAGCATCCCTTTACCATCTCTTTTGATAATATCCGTAACTAATTCCAACATGTTAGGATGGTTGTGCTCAAGAGTTAGTGAGCAGTTCTGCTGATCCAAGGCTTACATTTTCCTTCATCATCCATCCTCATCTGATATGACTTTTGCACTAGTATGATTAATCTGATGTAAAACCAGTTTACTTTTTTAAAAAAAATATGCACCTGTGTAATAAAGTCTATACACTGGCTAACTTTGTAGAGGTGAAATTTTGTTTTTCATAGCTCCATTGATAATATGTAATGCCTTTTTGAGCTATGAAGATGAATTATCAATAAAATGTTTTACAAACAAAAAAAAAAAAGAAAAATCTGAGATGACGACATGGTAGCCCATGACGAACTCCAGGGTCCATCCCACAACCACTTGCCAAAAGAGAAGTTGAAAACTATTGCTCTCTTCTTTCCCTGCTTTGATATACATTATATCATACAACTCAAAAAGTCAAAAAAACACACATCACACAATCCAACCTAAGTAAAAGATCAGTGGTTCCTGGTATAGTCAAATAGCCATGCTGTATCAGTTTGCTAAAGCTCAGAATTCAATATACCAGCGATGGAACAGCTTTTAAAAAGAGAATTTATTAAGTTACAAGTTCATAGTTCCGTGGCCATAAAAATGTCCAAACCAAGGCATCCAAGGAAAGATAACTTGAATCAAGAAATGCTGATATCTGCCACATAGCTGGTATCTGCTGGTCCTTGTTACAGGCTCTGCTGCTTCCAGCTTCTAATACCAGTGGCTTCCTCTCTAAGCATCTATGGGCCTTTCCATAGCTCCTCTGGGATACAATTCTGGGTTCTGGCTTGCTTAGCACCTCATGGAAAGGCATGTGACAATGTCTGCTGTCTCAGCCGCACAATCTTAATACAGAGCTTTATTATTCTCCTTTCCCTCTGTATCATTGGGCTGAAAGGTTGAATCGTGTCAGATAAGTACTCTTAATTGTTCTTGTTTCTTGCCTCCAAATTCCCAAATGTTTATTAACAATTTTCCACTAATGAAGTGTCCAAAATTAAAAACAGCATCTCAAGTGCTATATCACTAGGACCAAACAGAAAGAGCCATTATCTATCTGCTTTGTGACAAAAGGCCAATATCGTATTTTTCTTGCAATATTACATAGCAAATGTGTATCTAATTTGATGTTTAGTATCACCCTTGGCCTCTTACACCATTACATTTTCCACGTGTTGCCCTCACCATGTAAATTTTTGTTTCCAATTACTTTTCCCCAGATATGTTCATCTGAAAATTTTCAAAGTTGAACATCATTCTCTTTGCCTTATTTCTAATGTTTTATATAATTTCTTTGGCTTTCCTGGCATTTGCAGCATGCCCTCTTTTAGGGTCATCTGCAAATTTCATTAGCATGTTTGTGGACAAGATAGTAGAGTTTACCTTTTTGACCTTTTAAGTTTTTGTACATCTACTTTTCCTATTAAAAATAATTAACATTTAATTTTAAAATCCTACCTCCATTTTGATTCCATAGGTAAGGAATAGGACTCAAGAATCTGCATTTTTAAAAAAATATATTTTTATTGACAAATCTTCACACACATACAGTCCATACATGATGTACTATCAGTGGCTCACAATATCATCACATACTCCTCAGGAAGGCAGTGACTGAGGGACCTACCTACTGTTCCTTTATTATTTAGGTACTGGTTCTAGAGCTAGAGAAGGAACCCCTTCATCAAAAGTAGAATTCGCCTCTGCTCTTTTAAACTCACACACACATTTAAAACTGCTCTCAATTTCCTGAATATCTCTCACTAAAAACAAAATCCCATCTCATTAATAGCCATGAATAAAACCTCTATACCAGAGATTCTTAATTTGAGAACCACAGAACATGATGTCCTTGAGACCCATGAATGTCCTGCAATTGTATTCCCAATATATTCACATTGTTATAACCTTGAGTAGATGTGCAGTTTTCTAAAGAAAAGGCCCAAAGCTTTCATTAGCTTTCATTAGAATTTCGTGAGAGGTCATGAACCCAAAACAGGTTAGAACCACTATTTTTTATCATTGTTCCTCAAAGGGTGAGCCAAGAATCAGTTGTATTGGAATTACAAAAGATGCTTGTTAAAATACAGATTCTTCATGGTGATGAATACACAACTATGTGATGATATTGTGAGCCACTGATAGTACACCATGTATGGACTGTATGTGTGTGAAGATTTGTCAATAAAAATATTTTTTTTTTAAAATGCAGATTCTTGAGTCCTATTCCTTACCTATGGAATCAAAATGGAGGTAGGATTTTTTAATTAAATGTTAATTATTTTTAATAGGAAAAGAAGATGTACAAAAATTTAAAAGGTCAAAAAGGTAAACTCTACTATCTTGTCCATCAGCTCTAGAATTTTAATTCAGAAAGGCAACAACTATTCCCAGTTTCCAGCATATTATTCAAAAATCCATTTAAAACAAAACAACAACAAAAGTTCCCTGGGTGATTGTCATACACAACAAAATTCGAGAATCACTGCTCTAGAAAGAAAGAGAATCAATATTTACCTTCATTAAAGACTACCTCAATCAGGCTGACTTCTCTCCTCTGCCCATCTGTGGGGATCCAGAACCCGGGATTCCCCTCCATACTGAGAGCAGGTCATTGCATGTAGCCGCGTACATGACCAGTACAGATATTAAAGTCATCAGATCTCCTCAGGGAGGAAAGAACGTACAAATGGTATCATAAACAAGGCATTGAAACTCACCTAATCACTGCTGATAACAAACCTCCAAACCCCTGTGTCATCAGACCCAGCTGAAACTCTGTTGTTCCATCCTATGAAACTTCTTTGTCCTAAACCCTTATAAGCCCTTGCACTCCCCTAGCCCCTTCATTTTCCATGGCCAGTCACTACTGTGGCAGATCTCCTGTCTGTAAGTCCTAATAAAATCATATCTAACTCTGTCTGATGTGTCCTATACCATTTCCCCAAATTGCTCAATTTGACAGCAGTATTATCTCTCATAATAATGTGTAATTTCTGTTCAGGATATTAGACTTGCTGAACTCCAGGGGGTTGATCTTGTGATGCTTTCCATTTCTGTTGTATTATGGGACACAACTTTTGGGGCTCTTATCCTCCTCCGCCTCCCATTCCTCCTCTCTTTCCTCTTCTGAGGAGAAGTCTATGGAGTCCTACACTGTGAAGTACCATCCCAGAGTTGCTAAAATCTTCCAGACTGCCCCAACCCAAGCCCTCCAATAGCTGGGTTGGAACAGTTGGCAAGCCAGCCAGGAGACCAAGAACCACCAGCTGTAATGGACAGGAGCTCTGGGAAGGGAGAATCTGAGGGAGAAATCCCAAATGGGCCTATATCACCCATACAGGGAGGGGTAACTGCCCTTCTGGACAAATGGACACGGCAAGAGTATGAGAACACCCTGAAAATTCTGGCAGGAGATGGCAGGACAGCTAAATGTGGGTGAAAAAAAAAAGGGACCACCAAATAGCAGCAGCCATAGCATAGCTCCTGTTAGGAGCCCTGTGAATGGCTACCACGGCAAAACAGACAACAAAAGTCACTGTGCACAGTTTAGAGGAGGAAGTAAAATTAGAAAGAAATATGCACTTTGCCCAGGAGGAAATGAAAGACTCTCCAACTCATCGCCTGCACCAAGTGGGCAGTCAGTTAGAGACTGGCACGCAGATATGCCAGAGTCAGAGGCCGTAAGTTGCCTCAGGCTCAAATATGGAGGATTTTAGCTACTCCGGGACGGGACCCCAAAGCATCAGATTCCACAGACTCCTCCTTGAAAGAGGAGGAAGAATGGGAAATGGAGGAGGATGAAGAGCCCCAAAAGGTGCACCCCATAATACAACAGAAATGAAAGGTGTCACAAGATCAACCCCATAGGGTTCAGCAAGTCCAACCTCCTAAACAGAAATTACACATTACTATGAGAGATTATACTGCTGTCAAATTGAGCAATTTGGGGCGGTAGTATAGACAGAAACAGCAACAACAGGGAGTCCCTACCAATTGTTTTCCGAGGTTATGGAATACAGAAGCAGAGAGGGTAGTGCTTTCTGGAGTGGAGATGAGTAAATCGGCATATATCACAACCCAGCCTTCACCGTGACAATGCTGTTAGCATCGTAGATTAGTGATTGCCAGGGCTTAAGGAAGGGAATGAGAATTGACAAAAATGAACATGGTGCTTCTTCTGGGGTTGGGATGAAAATGTTCTGGAATTAGTGGTGATGATTGTACAACTTCATGAACATACTAAAAATCACTGAATCATACACTTTAAAAGGGTGAGTTTTATGGTATGTGAATTATACCTCAATAAAAGAAAAAGCATACACACAAACCACTACTATATATTTTACAAGGAAGCGTACATATTTAAGGGCATATATCAAAAATATTAGAGTGGGTGCCTGAGCGGGGAAGATAATGGGACTGGGGATTAGGATGAGGGGTGTGTGGGGAATTCACACAGCCCATGATGATACTATACCATCAACATCAACTGAGGCAGATGATTAAATCAGGCATCTGTGCCTTTGGTAAAACAAACAACAACAATAACAACTGAGGGTGGGGCAGGGAAGGAAAAAAGAAAAGAAAAACATGTTTATAAATGGTTTTAACAATAGGGAAAATACTTACAATGCTCAATGAAAGAAACAGAATAGATACTACCATTATAGGAACATTTTAAGTGCGACTATGTAAAATTATGCATGTATATAGACAAAAAGCACAACAGGTAGCTATAGCCTAGTAGTGCAGTGCAAAAAGATAGTGTAGTGTAGTGGCAGTGCCTCTCCACTGTTGAATAATCTTGGCCACCAAATTGTTTAATTTTTCTGTATCTTAGTTTCCTCATGAAAGTGGGGATGATAAAGATAATGAAAATACCTATTTCCAAAGGTGCTTATGAGAATTAGGTGCGTTAATTTAGGACTGACACATAGCAAGCCTTATGTAAGCATTACCTAGTATTATCACTTTCCTAACTTTTAAATTGTGGGCTATGGGGTCAGACGGTATATCCAATTGGGCTTCACTACTCATTAACCACGTGGCCCTCACAAAGTTACCCAGTGAGAGCCTCAGTTTTCTCATCTATTGTGAGGGTTAAAAGGGAGAAGAGATAAATGTCAGTGGATTGTATTATTCAGAATATTACTTACACGTTACCATAGTTTAAAAACCAGTGCTGAAAAGGAATAGACTACACGCATTTCAAAGACTTATTATGAAAAAAAAATGTAAAATATCACATAGTATTTTTATATTGATTTCATAGTGTAAACAATGTATTGGGCTAAATATTAGGCTATGTAAAATATATCATTTTATATTGGGTTATATTGGGTTAAATAAAATATATTATTACAATTTAAAGGGATTAGAAGACATGAAACAAAATTTTTTCATGGTCTTCCTAAAGTATAAATTCTTCATTAGTTTAATTTTAGGGTGATAGTCTTTCCAGGCCCTCCACTCTAGAAGGATCTACAAGTTTTACACTCTCATGGCACTTTGAATCTCTCATTCATAGGCGTAATTAATTAATTAGGTAAGATACAATTTTTTGTTTAATGTCCATGGTCCTCAGTAGAATCTAAGCTCCAAATATTAAGGGGCTGTCATCTGTGCCTAATATCTAGCACAGGATGTAGCACTTCATTGCGATTGACAAATATTTATTGAATGAATGAACATGTAGTGAAATAAACAAAAACATTTTAACATGTACATCCTGAAATTGTAGTCATGAGATTGGAGCCAATCCCTCTGAGAAGTGAAGGACCTTATCCATTTTATAAACTAAGAAGACAGTGAACTTTCAGATTCTGGGGAGCTATTTTTGGCAGCTTTTCTTTACTGGAATCACACTGCCTGAACCTGTCCCCAGGAATCCTTTCAATTACTGCAGAGCTCTGGAAACCGAGTATTTTTCCAGAACCCCCTGGCCAGTAAAAGGAAAAGTACTCAGTCTTCTAGATTTCCTTCACGCAGGATGTATTAACCCTTACTGACTCACGAAAGGTATAGGATCCTTAAAACTGTCCTTCATTTCACAGATGAGGAAATGGGCCCAGGGAAATGAATTGCCTTTCCTAAACCTAACACAGGTTAATCATAGAGCTGATACAACTGGGAATAGGATCATTCTTACAGTTCTCTCTCTCACTACATATATATCTATAATTCAAATTATGGAGTAGTATTATTTCTTTAAAATTATGTTCATGAAAGAATTTTCCTTATCTCTGAGAAAAGGTTCTTGATATAATGTTAAGTAACAAAAACAGACTAGAATTGTATGCATAATGTATACTCAATTATATAATATATAGATATATGGAGAGTATATATGTATGTATATATGTATATATTTCTCAATTATCTATGTAGAAAAGAAAAAAGGATGTACTGAAATTTTAAGTGTTTATCTCTTATTGGTGGGGTTCTAAGTAAGTTTAATTTTATTTACTTTCTGATTAAAAACATTTTTTCCATGAACATGTAATGTATTATAATCTGATCTGACATTTTTGAAAGGCTTTATTTTGGCATTGATCAACTCTGAAGTGAGGGGAGTATCAATACAGAGTCCAAAAAAGTTCTACCTGTCATTTAACCCAATCTGTAAAATGGGTGTATCTATTTCACAGGGGTATATTGTATGTATGAAATAATGAATATGACATTCCTCTGTAATTCTTAAGCTTGATAAAACTGGTAGGTGGTAGTATAATGATGTTAAAGTCCAGAGGCCTAAAAGAGATGAGAGAGGCCACAGGATAACAGACAACTTTGTGCCGAGGACTTTGGATTGGGAGAGGAGAGAAATCTTTCAGAAGTGAGAGCTTTTTTGCCAAGACTTAAGAGAAACAATCACATGCCTGACTCCACTTCTTTTTTCTACAGTTCCCATAAATGCTTCAATATTCCCTCTTCAGCTTAACCTTCCCTTCTATCTCTTAAGTAGCCCCTGCAAACGACAGCTTAGAGTGGACAAGATCTATGTCCTGTCTACTTCACAAGCTGTTGTGTGGATGAAATAATGTGAAATAGTGTGTATGGCATATTTGTTTTGCTTTCCCCACAGCATGTGAAACGCAACCTAAGTAGGAGTGTGACCAACAGCCTTCTGAGGCCTACCTAGTCCCTAACAAGGAAGGGGCTATTTTCACTCTGGGTTAGAAGATTTAGGCATGAAAAAGAATAAGTTTTAGCTGAAACCATTTGTACTGGACCTGATCCATTAACAACCCTGTCTCAACTACTGTCTTTTTCTGCATATATTTGTATAGGGTCTTAAAAATTCCATGGAAAATAAAATTTCACCCGCAGAAATGATTTTTTAAATTAGGCAGAGGTGCCAAAGGTGGTATGTGAAATTACTATTACTTTTATATTTTATAAAATTACCTAAGAGAAATGGAAACTACATTTACACAAAAACCTACATATGAATGTTTATAGCCACTTTATTCATAACTGACAAAAACAGAAAAATTCAAATAGGTGAATGGATAAACAAACTGTGTACATCCATATAACGGAATACCCTCAACCATAAAAAGGAGTGAACTAGTAATACACAGCAACATGGATGGATCTCAAATGCATTATGCTAAGTTAAGGAAGTCAGATCCATTTATATGACATTCTGGAAAAAGCAAAACTAAAGGGGAGAACAGATTAGTAATTATCAGAGGATGGGAGTGGGGAGTAGGCCTAATTCAATGGGGCAGTAAGAAGGAATTTTGGCAGGTGATGGAACTATTCTTAATTACGATGGTTACAAATATGCAGTTGGAAAAACTCACAGAACAGTACAGCAAAAACTGAATTTTACTGTGTAAATTTTAAAATAAAGTGATAGGGACCATGGTAAATCACATACTGCAAAGAATTCAGTAAACCTATAATGATGATATAATTCTGTATTTTGATTAAAGTGGAGGTTACACAAATATACACATGATGAAATAACATAGAACTATACACACATATTACACCAATGTCACCTTCCTGGGTTTGCTATTGTACTATAGTTAAGTAAGATGTAACCATTGTGGGGGGGGGCACTGGATAAACGTTATAAGTGGCCTTTCTGAACTATCTTTGCAACTCCTGGGACTCAATTTGTTTTTTAAATCCCTCTTGGACATCAAACTGTCAAACTCTAGTTTGTCTAGAGACATCCATTATTGCAAGTTTTTTGTATATCCTATTCATATTAAATCTAATACGTATGAAATGTATATATATATATATATATATATTTGCATATATAAATTAAGACATACTTTTCATACAAAAAGTAGCATATTACTCACACTGTTCTGCATCTTGTTATTTTTCAACTAACTATTCTTTTGAAGATTTTTCCAAGTCACACACACATAGATCCACCCCATTATTTTTCCTGCTACATAGTATTACACCGCACAGAAGTATCATAATTTATTTCAACAGTTTCTTATTGATGGTTATTCGGATCCTAATAAGGAATTGAACTTAATTTAGAAATTTTTACAATATGAAAGGTCAGCTGTAGTCGAGACCAAACACTAAAAGTTTTCACAGATTCAAAGCTTGTTCCCACAATCTCTTTCACCAGAAGGGGGGAACGCAAGTGGTAAGAGAACATGTTCCTAACCGAGGCGAAACGCTGGGAAATTTACCTGGCCAAAGGGTAAGCGGTAGGGCTGAAAGGGTATCACTGCCGGGTAGGAGTTCGCTGAGGGACGCCTCACTGCTCGAGGCTGAGGCTGTGCTTCAAGCCAAACCCTCGCCAGGCTGCAGCGCAGATACAGCAAAGTGTGTCGCGGCTATGCTCGGTTCCTTGATGCGTGGCCATCTCCAACCTTCTTCGGGGACTACCTGTCCAGGCGGGGTCTGAGTCCCCACCGCCTCTGGCTCACGCGCGCAGCGAACGTACACGTGGTGGCCTGCCTGGGGCCGGGTTCCCGTCTCCGGCTCCTCCTCCCTCCAGCTCTCTCGGCTTTCTGCAGTATCACGTGCAGCCGCGCCGGGTGCAGGATGGCGGCGGCGGCAGCCGCGGTGGGTGTCAGGATCTGGGATTGCTGCAGCCGGGGCGCCGTGCTTCTGCTCTTCTTCTCTCTGTCTCCTCGACCCCCTGCCGCCGCCGCCTGGCTGCTGGGACTGCGGCCCGAGGATACCGCCGGAGGCCGCGTGTCCCTGGAGGGGGGCACCCTGCGCGCGGCCGAAGGCACCAGCTTCCTCCTGCGCGTCTATTTCCAGCCCGGGCCCGCGGCGCCTGCTGTGCCCGCGGCGCGGGTGCCCGCACCCACCCTTTACCCGGGGGAGAATGGCACGGAAGACTGGGCCCCGCGGCTTGTGTTTATCGAGGAGCCCCCGGGCGGGAGCGGCGTGGCGCCCAACGCTGTCCCCACGCGCCCACCGGGGCCGCAGCGTTGCCGCGAGCAGAGCGGCTGGGCGTCGGATGTGGAGGTCCTGGGCCCCCTGCGCCCCGGGGGCGTGGCGGGGTCGGCCCTGGTCCAGGTGCGGGTGCGCGAGCTGCGCAAGGGTGAGGCGCAGCAGGGCGCGGACGGTGGCGGGAAGCTCTTCTCGTTGTGCGCCTGGGACGGGCGCGCTTGGCACCACCACGGCGCCGCGGGCGGCTTCCTGCTGCGCGTCCGGCCGCGACTCTATGGCCCGGGAGACGTCCTGCTGCCTCCTGCGTGGCTGCGGGCGTTCGGGGCGCTCCTGCTGCTCGCCCTGTCCGCCCTTTTCAGCGGCCTGCGCCTCAGTCTCCTCTCGCTGGACCCGGTGGAATTACGGGTGCTGAGGAACAGCGGCTCGGCCGCGGAGCAGGAGCAGGCGCGCCGCGTGCAGGCCGTGCGCGGCAGGGGGACCCATCTGCTCTGCACCCTACTTTTGGGCCAAGCCGGAGCCAACGCGGCCCTGGCTGGCTGGCTGTACGCCTCGCTGCCGCCGGGCGCGGGGGACAGCGGGGAAGAGTACAGCGAGGCGGGGATTCACTTCCCGTGGCTGCCGGCGCTCGTGTGCACCGGCGCGGTGTTCCTGGGCTCCGAAATCTGCCCCTACTCGGTGTGTTCGCGCCACGGGCTGGCCATCGCCTCGCACAGCGTGTGCCTGACCCGGCTCCTGATGGCGGCCGCCTTTCCTGTGTGCTACCCGCTGAGCCGGCTGCTGGACTGGGCCCTGCGCCAGGAGATTAGCACCTTCTACACGCGGGAGAAGCTGCTGGAGACGCTGAGGGCCGCAGACCCATACAATGACCTGGTGAAGGAGGAGCTTAACATCATTCAGGGCGCCCTGGAGTTGCGTACGAAGGTGGTGGAGGAGGTGTTGACCCCCCTGGGGGACTGCTTCATGCTGCGCTCCGACGCTGTTCTGGATTTCGCCACCGTCTCGGAGATCCTGCGCAGCGGCTACACACGCATCCCGGTGTACGAGGGCGACCAGCGGCACAACATTGTGGACATACTGTTTGTCAAGGATTTGGCCTTCGTGGACCCCGACGACTGCACGCCACTCCTCACCGTCACCCGTTTCTACAACCGGCCCCTGCACTGCGTCTTCAATGATACCCGGCTGGACACCGTGCTGGAGGAGTTTAAGAAGGGTGAGCAGTGCTCTGTCTTCTCTCCCGACTCCTACCCCTTGCAGGAGTATTACCCTTTCATAACTATTTGAGGCTTCAGGTACCCAAAGCAACTTCTCTCCTATGGTACCAAAAACTCAAGGCAGGCCCCATCATGGCTCTCCAGGTTAGTCCTATCTCTCTTCCCACATTCCCTGAAACTGACCCAGGACCTCTTCCTCTCTACTTGGCTTGCAGATGCATCATATTACTCATTCATTCCATTCCACTAGAATTTTTGCAGGACCTACCAACTGCCAGGTATTGTGCAAGTTACACTACTCCAGGGATAGCTCTTGGAGATCATTGCACGGCGCCCGCTGGTTACAGGAGGCCCCTCTATAGGTTCACATAACAAACAGCTTTGCTTTTAATTTCCAGGGCAAACTAACTCTATTGCTGGACAGCTCCAACTGCTGACAAAATCCTCCTTAACCTGGAGCAGAGATAGATACATGCCTCTAGAGCCTTGACTCTGGGTCCTAGTTCTGCCCTTTGAATCGCATAGAGTAAATCCCAGACAGCTCAGACATTTTTCTCCGAAATTTAACTTCCCATCCGCTATTCCTTTGACACACATCAAACAGCCAGGCTGCGGATTAAAAGTTGGCTAAGGCAGTGGGGTCCTTGTCTTCTGGGAAGTGTAGTCCCATGAGAGTAAGGTAGACTGGACCTGAGGAGATATTCTGGGAAGAGGGGACCACTAGAAGAAGTGCATCGCCTAAGGAATGGAATTTCTGCCTGTTCCTTTCCCATCCCCTTAACCTCAAACTTGATGCCATGCTTATAACATGCTTACCACATGTCTGGGGTTTGTCTTTGAAAACTGTCTTCTGCAATTCACTTAAAAAAAAATAAAACAAAAAACTAGCCTGGTTACTTTAGAGTCAATTCTTTTGACATTACACAGTTTAACTGGCCCCCCAAATCTGGACCAGATTTGGCCCAGGAGAGCTCTCGGTTGTTTTTGAAAATCAGACTCCCTTCAAGAGTCACCGCTGAGAGCATTCAGAGGACTTTCTCACAGAAATTGAGAACAGTGACAGAAAACAATTCCAGAAATTGAGAACAGTGACATGCTTAGAATAAGTGTAGAAACTTCCAGAATGATAACTATTTTGAGGGAGGCACTCTTCTGTACGTATGAGTTGGCATGTTTATTTAAAAAAAAAAATTTCAATCTCCTGATTTTAGAATCAGGCCTCAAATGTGGCCTTCTTGTAGCTAGCAAAACTCTCATTTCAATGTGTGGTTTTGATAGCTCTGTTTGTCAAAAATTCAATTCCATTACTTTGTCATCACAAATACTCTTTAGGACTTTGCATACAGAGAAAAAGAAATCTGAGGTTTTCCTTCTGCCACAGTATTCTCACACAAATGAACGTGTGTGAAATATCAAAGCATAGCCTGGGAAAGAGGAAAAAGGTCTAAAAGCTACTTTAGGTCTCATTTTTGGGAGAGAAAAGGCCTGGAGTTTGCATTGATGATGTGACAAGAGGAGGGAAACATTTGTATGCAACTATTTTATCTGTTTCACCCTCCTCTGTTTGTGTTCCCACCGCACTCTGAGATTCATCCATCCACTCTTAGCATTATTCTTACATTTTGTGTATCATCCACAGAGGATCCTTGGATCTGGGCATAAAAGCCACGAAATAATAATATCTTGCATGTGATAGTTAAGATAGAGTGCAGTTAAGATGTCTCATTTTCATGTGCTGCTGGAAAACATTTTAAATGAAACTCTTGTGAACTCATTCAGTCATTCGGTGGTCATTAAGCTTCAATGTAGTGTTATGCAATGGGGAGACAAGAAGACAAGACTGCCTCAGGAAGTGAACAGTCTAGAAGGATGTAGTGTTAGAATAAGGACAGAACTTAAAAGCTGAAATTGTGTCTTAATCACCTTTGTATCCCCAGCACCTTGCACTGTGCCTTGCACATAGTAGACTGTTCACAAAAATCAATATTGATCTGAAATAAGTCCCTGTTGCAAAATTTCTAAATCTTAACAGAAAAAAAGCTTGTTAGTGAAATAGATCACTAAAGAAAAGCAGGCTAAGTTAAATCCCATTACAGTGAATACCATGCCAATGAAAAGTTTGTAATAACAAAGATATTTCCATGTCTTTTCAGAGCCTTGGTACTTATTCAAAATGTGGTCCACAAACCAGCAATATTGTCATCACCTGGGAGCTTATTAGAAATGTAGAATTTCAGGCCTTAGTCTAAGTCCACTGAATGAAAATCTGCATGCTTACAAGACCCCAGGTGATTTGTATGCGCATTAAAGTTTGAGAAGCATTGTCTTCACAGAACCTTATTGCAGGTCTACTTAGGATAGAATAAATATGAGGAATAACTGTCCAGGTAGGTGTTCTCAGGCGCCAAGCCATATAATATGACGGTCATCTTCCGTAAGATGTATTTGCACCATAGGCTAGGAGAGGAAAGCTGAGTTAACTACTTTTTTTTATCTTTAAAAATAACTATTTAAGTAAGTCATAATAGCCCTTCCATTTCCCACATTTCCCTGCACCTCAGGCAACTTAACCTCCTAAACAAATCCCCTTGGAGGTAGGAGAGGAAAACTATAATATTTATAGGAACAACAGCTACCATTATTGAGTGACAACTGTTCCAGGCACCACTCCAAGCCCTTTATGTACTCAGAATAACCCTCCTGGGTAGGTATTATTAACTCCATTTTACAGATGTAGAAACTAAAGCTCAAATTGATTACGTGACTTGCTCAACTTTCCATAGCTAATAATTGCTTAAATTGTGATTTGAACTAGGTCTGCAGAACCCCAAAGCTTGTTCTTTTTCTGCTACACAGGTCTGATTACATGCTCCATCTCCAGACCCCTGTCACCCACAGGGTTCAAAGCTGGCCTTTCACCTCTGACTGACTGCCCATAGCCAATTCATCTCCAGTTTCTGCAGATTAGAAAATGTAGCTTTTATAATTACAATATTGCCAACATGCAGCATACTCTTGACAAAACATTACATTCTCTTATCTGATCCTTAAAACAACCCTGCAGCGTTACAAGTGAGGATCCTGAGATCCAAAAGAGTTACTTGGTCTGCCCAAGATCATCACACAGCTAGTACATTCCAAGGCCAAGATGCAAACCCGGTTCATGGTTTGAACCAGGTTGAAACAAGGTCACTCTTGTCCATATGGAATTTTTTCTCTCTACTTTTTATAAATAGCTTGTCTTTAGAAGTAGGAAAAAGGAAAATGGGCTTTTCAGACAGCATGTGAACTTTACAAAAGACCAGCCAGCATGCTAACTTTACAAAAGAAAACCCTATTTTCCCCCACTGGACTGTGAGTTCCTTCAGGGCAGAGAATGAATCTGTTTACCTTTGTGTTCCCAGGGCAGCACTGTGACCACTGTGGCTAGGTGAAGAATGAACATTTATTGAATTAACACAGTGTGTTATCAGTATTTGTTTATAAATACACCCCACCCATATAATGAGCATCTGGAGGACAAAGACGGTGTCTTATCTATCGTTATAGCTCCAGTACTTAACAAGAGATATGACATATAGTTTAACTTTAAAATAAATGTTTGTTAAATGACTGAATGAAGGACTGAAGGAGTTAACCTTTAATATAATGTAAGGGTTCTGCAATGCTCTTATAAGTAGAATCATTTATTAGCTCTAACCCAGTGATTTTAGACCATACCCAAGAACAAAGTCAAACTTTAAGTGTTAGAAGAAAATTGTTGTTATATTGTTTCTCTTTTTCCTTGGGTGTATCTATTTATTTCAAAATTATTTAGCCCTTTCCACGTTCAAAGCTCTGTGCCTAAAGATTGGGCATCTGAGATACAATCTCTGCTCCCAAATAGCCTAATTCTGGTGTCCCCTTTTGTAAATATAGGAGGCAGGCTGGAGTCCCCTTTTCCCATCCACTTTCCAATGGCATTGCAATGTACAAGTCGTGTTTTGGTACGTAAATATATGGGTAAGAGGGACCTGTACATAAGCCGTTGAAACAAAACTGCTGTAATAGAATATAAAAATGCAATGGGAACATCAAGTAACTGTTAGGTGGCAAATTTTGCTTTTATAAATTTTTTGCACAAGTTTATAAGTTTCTATCCTGCGTACTCATTCTAGAAAATTGTAAAATGAAGAACCGTAGGAAAAGAAATTCAAAATTACCTGAAGATAATCATCCCATTACCCTGAGATAATAACTCTTAATATTTTATCATATTAAAAAATATTACCAAAAAATTGCATGTATAACAATTTTATCAATTTTTGAAAAAGTGAATAAAGAAAAAAAACCCACACTCCCTACCATCTTCCACAAATCGAATAGCTCATTCTAATTCCAAGAGTGATTTTCTTATATAATGATACTATTTTTACTATAGTCTCCTCAGGGTTGAGTTCTGTAATTTGGGAATACTAATTTAATGGATATAAAATAGAGCCTTAGAAATATCTTGTATTTAATTTCAAAAAATTTCTGCTCTATTTATTCGATTGTTTTTAGGAGAAAACCAACCCTCTAGAAACAACATGGGAAGGAATAAAGTTTTGCTCTGAAATCAAAGACCTCTGAGCAAAACAGCTGGAGTATTTAAACTCAGTCACCTTAGCCCTGCTGGATGAGCAGCATCTTCCTAAACAAAAGACAGCACAGCTGCATACTCCCAGGTTACTCTACCTGGAGCATCATGGCTGTAAAATGGCCCATTGCAGTTTTCATTGCCAGTCTTGGCTCATTCGCTCATTCATTCGGGAAATATTTATTGAACTCCGTCTTTGGGCCAGTTACTGTGTCAGGTCCTAGAAATACAACAGTGAGCAAGTCCGACATTTACCAGCCGTTTGGAGCTTTGGTCCTACTGCACATGGCGTACTGCCTAAAGTATGTCCAACCAGCTAGTAAGTGGTCCTGGTACAGGCACCATCTTTGCACTGAGGAATCATCTGGTTGAAAACATCAGTGTTTTACTATATCATTCCAAGTTCTGTGAGCTGTTTTAGCAGGTAGAATAACCATTCCAGTGCTTGATTCTCTAAAAACCTGCCAAAACATGAGTGCTATATTCTTTATCTTTTGTGAAAGAAAATAAAAAGTTATTTTCACTCAGTTGGCATAATTAAATATAATGTGGTTAAAAATGTGTTAAACTTTGCTAAATAATAATTAGGTTCTTTATCTCTTTCCTCTATTTTGTTTTAAACTTTTTTTGTGAGATATAATGTATATACAAAGAAAGAAAGAAAAAGCAATAATTTTCAAAATACACTTTAACAAGTAGTTACAAAACAGATTTCAAAGTTTGTTATGGATTACCTTTCCACTATTTCAGATTTTTCTTTCTAGCTGCTCCAAAACACTGGAGGCTAGAAGAAATATCAACATAATGACTCAACAGCCATACTCATTTGTTAAATCCGATTTTCTCTGTTATAATTCCTCCTTCTCCTTTGATCCTTCTCCCAATCTATAAGGATCTTTAGGCAATGCCCGTTCTGACTTTTTTGTGTTGAAAAGGGGTATCTAAAGGATAGAGGGATGTAATTAGTTGATAATTTTGGATAGGCTGGTCCCTCTGGGTTTCAGGATTTATCTGGCCTAGGAACCCTCTGGAGAATATAGGTCCCAGGAAAGCAAACAGTACATGAAACTTTAGTCTCAGTTCAAGCCCTAGGTGTTCTTAAGAATTAACAGGAGTTATGTTGGCTGGGGCTTAGCAAACCATGGCAATTAGCACTTCTAACTGATAAATAATAATTAGTAACTTTTAAGAGAGATGTTTGCTTTCTAAACAGTAGTTAGAGCTAAAGTAAATAAATCATAGTCCATCATGTGCAGAAACAAAGAACAAAAGGAAACAAAGAAAAGTGAAAACAATGATTATACAAGATTAAAATGTGGATTTCTTTTTTTTTTAATTTTCATTATGATTGTTGTTACACAATAAATACATTTTTCAGCCTGCTCCCCACCCCCTAAAAAATGCTAAGTAGCAATAGAATCTGAGCTGTAAGAGGACACTGAAAAACCTGAAGGTAATCTAATTCTTTTTTTTTTTTTTTTCTGGTAGATATAGTTATCCTTTCCAGAGCATAACAGCTTCATTGTCAGACTATCTTTTTATCTACTTGAAATCCTACAGGCTGTAATTAAATTCTATTTCCTCTCTCTTTGAGCATCCTTTGCCGGTTCTCTTTTATTTGTAGAATATTATAGCTCACCTCAATTTCATTTTTTTGTTTGTTTGTTACTGAAAGCAATTTTATTAAAATAAGAGTTTTAAATACATTATATAAGATAAAAACTGAAGAGGGGGTACAAAACATAGTTTTACTCAACATGGAATTGGGCAGCTGTTAATAAAATGCAAGCTTTCCAGCTAACTACATGAACAATACATCAATTTGAAATTTGTTCCCTTGTCAAAAGTTTAACTCTGATAGAAGTTTGGCCTCACATTCTGGTGGCTGTTCATTTGGACAACTCTTAGCTAGCATGTTATGTCTTGTCAAAAAGAACAAAGAGATGCTTGCCCATGCAGAAAAAAAAAAGAAGAAGAAGAGGACCTTGGTGGCAAGCCAGATGTCCTGTCACCTCACTAGATGGAAGGCAGCCTCTATAAACTCTGCCCGCCTGGTCAGCTTGGAGACACCAGATCTTTCTTTCTCTCCAAAGGTTCCCTTCTCATGATGCCGCTGTTATATCTGTCTTACCCCTCCTTTTTTAGCTCCACCAAGAGCTGATCAGGGGGTGACATAATCTAAAGGCAGGGAATTCTGCAGAGGGAGTGCCAAGGAGCTTCTGGCCAAAAATAGCTGTCTGTGATCTAGCGGTTCTAGGCTTGGCTGAAACATCACCTTATTGCTTTGTTTTAGGCTGGACACTGCCAGGTGTCTACTGATTGACCTCCGTTTAAATGAGGGACTTGAAGGCTAGACAGCATGGCTCTTTTCAGTTGATTGCATGAAGGAGTTGCACTAGTCCAAGTTAAAAGCAGACCCCAAATGGTTACATTATACAAGCTGTGAGGTTTTTAAACTTGTGACAAGGGACAGAAGGGAAATTTTCTGCTCGTTGCAAGGAAATCCTCACTTAAGCTTCACTGAGCCACAAGCACTTAAAACCCATGAACTTCAGCTGGTTGTCCTTAGCCAGTCCAGCCTCTATAAGGAACTGGCATATGTTCTTGCATTGGTCACCCTGTAGCTGAATCACTTCTCCAAATTCTGGATGCTCAATTCCAGTACCATTGCAGGCAAATTTCTTCTAAAATGCCTTCTGTAGTTTCTTTTTATCGTAATCATCAGCCATCAGTGGTAAGGGTCTTAGTGCTGTTTCTCTGTAGAATTCTTATATTAATGTAATCCTCAGTCCCAGCAGGAAGCAGGTCATAACTCTTACTTGCATCGGCAAAGGGGTCAGAAGAGTGGAGGTTCTGGCTAGCGGACACACTGTACTATTCCCTTTCCCCCCTTTCCTCAGAGGAAATGGCCTGCAGAAGGCGGCGGTAGGAGAAGGCAGATAGAGGGGACGGAGCGTCATGGAGCGGTGGGGGCTCACAGGGGAGGCTGCTGAGTCCTTGGCAGCAGCTCAGTGACAGGGACCCAATTCCATTTTATAATAACAAGATACATTTTGTTGTGTTTCTAGCCCCTTTAAATCATTTGAGTGTCTCAGGGGAGGGGTCTGTGGTCTTCCTGGTACTCTCATGAGCAGATTTACTTCTAGGTCCATGTTTTGGGACTCCGGACCTTCTATAACTCTCAACCTCTGTTTTATTTTCTGTTTTCTGTTCCAAATTAAGGTTCATTCCTTTCTTTCTTTGACATATTCAATGAGCATCATTCTCTGTCAGGCCTGAGCTAGGCACTGGAGCTAAAGTGTGAACAAGCACCATTCTTGCCTTCCTAGTGCTTGCCGTCTAGTAGGAAATAGTAACTAACCAACAAATATTTACAAATGGTGATGGGTGATTTGAAGAAAAAGCAAGACAGCCATGAGAGCGTGTAACCTGGGCCCTGAACTGGGCTTGTGGGCAGGATAGACCCCCCTCTCCCCGAGTGATATTCGAGCTAAGCCCTGAATGATGGTAAGAAGGCACTTCCTTACCAGAGGAAGAGAAGGAAGAGCTTTCTAGGAGCAGGAAGCAGACGTGCAAGGGCTCTGAGGAAGAACGGCCAGTGTGGGAACCATTGTTCCCCAGGTGGTATAGCATCCATTCAGGAAAGCCCTGTCCCAGCCAAACCCTCCCTACCACAATCCTCAATGACTGCCTGGACAATTTGGTTCTGTAACATTCACTGACTGCTGCAGCATCAGGGTACATTCTGAAGTGTTTCTCTGTTAACTTGTTTTTTTATTTTTCTCTATCCTCTGGCAGTCAGCTCTTCTCTTTGAGCCCACCTCTAGTAAATCTTTGCTCCCACTGCACTCTTCACAAAACCACATTTTCCACATCTATCTCACTTGCAGCTTCTACTTATCTCAGAAAGAAAGTAAATACCCATATTGAGAATGGTGTGTCTGGTATTAATCATTTATTTCACCAAATAAATGATTAATTAGGCTTTGACAGAGAGCCTAGTACATGAGGTGGGTGTAGGATTGGGGCGGTTACTTCTGGGACCAGATTCAAAGCTGTGCAAAGTCAGCCCTCCAGATAATGGGTCATTACTCTGCTATTTTTGCAGTGTTGCTTAGCAAGCCAAACTGCTAACCGCCGTATAGTCTAGTGACTAACAACTATTTTCTCCTGCCCTGGTGATGTTGGTTACCATGGCAGCCTGGATGACACACTTGGCTTTTTTCTAATTGCCTTCTAGTGGCCGAAGAAATTTCTTTGTGATAAATGTGTCGATTGTTATGTTTCTGATGAAATGGAACAGGACAGTTCCTACAAAGTGCACTTTTATTTTTTTTGAGACAGGGACACTAGAGAAAGGGACAGTCTAGTTTTTCTTAAGGTGGTTGCTTCAGGATTTGTAGGATGACATTTTTGAATTTCTCTTCCTAATGATTCATTAAAGAATGATTTGATGTTGATTGTATAGAAAAAATCATTCAGCATATGTCAAAGTAGCTTTCTCTCATCCCATTCCACTGGCGTTTTCAATATTAAGATACAAGCATTAGGAATTTACAGCCTTTTGCAAACACAAAAAGCTATAACTATTGACACTGGTAAAATTCTGATATATCATATAACTTCACAAAGACGCATCCTCTAAAGCTAGAGTGTTTTCATAGCTCAGGACAATTTAGACTTATAAAAGCATAGAATCTTCAAGCCAGAAAAAGAACATTGGAGATCACCTGGTCTCATCCTTTAAATTTTTTTTTCATCCTTTAATTTTAAAGTTGAGAAAACTAGGCCCAGGAGGGATAAATAATAAAAAAGGCAGTGAACATTCCTTACAAAGCAATTGCATGTGCAAAGATCTTCACAAAACAATGACTTATGTTGTGCTCACAATTTATACTAGGCCAGTGTTATTTATCTCCATTCTGCATATGAGGCATCTGGGATCTGGAGCCATGAAGCATCCTGTTGAATGTTAGTGACAGAGGTGGAACCAGAACTCATGTCTGTGATTTGCCACCTCAGGCCACAGAGCCTTGGGCATAGGCAAGGAGCCCAAGAGGCCTGGGCCCAGTACAGTTTATCAGCTGTGTGATCGGGGCAGGTCGCTCTACCACTCTCAGGCTTGGCTTCCTTCTTCTTAAAATGGGGATAATGAGACTACATTGTAAGTTTACTGCAAAGACTAAAGATAATGTATATGAAGCTCTTAAGATACTCTACCATTTGCCTCTTACCTCCCTGATCTAGTTAAATGAATTGTATATAGCTAGTCATTTTGTATAACAAGTCCTTTCTCTGATCCAGCCCATGTGAAAGTCACTGTATATAATAAGAAAACAAAATTTATAGCTGTTTACTTAGGATAGGGCTGAGGAGACTGGAGTTGAGCTATGGCAGGTTCCTTATATTTATTTTGTCCTGTCATTGGTAGCTTGGTTTCCTCACTCTGCCCTTCCTCAGCTATCCCAAGAAAATAGAAAAACATGACCATGTGAACAAGTATCACAGCCCTATAAACAAAAGCTCTCAAAGCTATACACACTCCACTAAAACAAAATGTCAGGCTGAACAGTGGAAGAGTTGGGCCAGAAGGTAGAAGGATGAGGGGAAAGTGGGATTGTGAGTCCTCTTTTCCCCTTCCCAGCTCAAAGCCCTTCTCCCTGCTGACTCACTAGTGAGGTGCTGGGCCTCAGCTCTGCAAACTTTCTTGCAAGCTCTGGGCATTTACAAAGTAAGTTCCTTTGCTTTTACCACATTGGAGACATCAGACCAGAGATTTGGCCTGAAATGTGGCGTCTGTGAGGTGTGTTAGAAAGATCGCACCTGGGTTTGATGCCTGGCTCGACCACATACTAACTGTTGTCCTTCAGCAAGTCGCTTTATTTTTCTGGGTCTCAGTTTCCTCATCTACATATTAGGAATAATGAGTGCCCATTTTTCAGAGTTATTATGAAGACCAGAGGTACCTTATGCACCCAATGAACAGTAGGTACTGTATTCACCACTATGGCAAGAAATGGAAAACGGGCTGAGTGTTGACCCATTCTATATACTCAGAGTCAGCTTGGTTGAGATCATAAACCTTGAAGTAGTTGTAGGCTGTCTTCATCCCGAGTAGAGAAACTTCAAAAGGGTGGGTTTAAGGTAAGCCAGACATATCTGGCATACTTTAAATGGAGCCCTGAGAACCATTCTCTGTCTTCTCCCAGAAACTAGTCTAGTTTGACCATAATCCCTGGGCTGGCCGGGAACTAAGGCAAGGCCTTATGTTAGGAAGATCTGTTAGGATCCGTGAGGAAGATCTGGCAATTATCTGAGTGAAAATGACTGACTGGTGGCTTGACAATGGTAACAAATGGATGTGGGGAAATGTAGTCAAATTCTTTAAATTTATTTTGAAAGCAGAACTTACAGGAGGCACCAGATGCGGGGGTAGGGAGAGAGGTTTTGGCCTGAACAACGAGAAGAACAGAACTGTAATTTGCCAAATCTAGGAATGCTATGGGAGCAGTAGGTTTGGAAGAGGGAGGAGGAGCTCAGTTTTGCACAGGTTTAAGTTTGAAATGCCTTTCAGACTTCCAAGTGGAGATGTCAAGGGGCAGTTGGGAATGTAAGTCTGGAATTTGGATTGATGATATCATAGGAAGAATGAATGAATTAAACAAAGGAATGAGAATAGATAGAAAAGTGAAGTGATTCATTTGCTGAGCCCTGGAACATGCTAATATTTACTGGTACATGCCAACATTCAGAGGTCATGGGAATTCAACACTCAGGCATCAAACATTTGAGGGTCTATGATGGGTCAGGCACTGTTGCAGGGGCTGAGGGTACATCAGTAAATATGATGTAGGAAGAACCAGTAAGGGAAACCAAGAAGAAGCATCTAGAAAGTTAACAAAGTCTCAGAGATATTTACCCCTTCCAATCACAAGAGTATAATCCATAATTTCCATACCCTAATCCCATCCTGGACAACTGCACTAATATCCTAACCAATCCTCCTTTTTATCTTTCCCACTTTAAGACATCCTATCCATTAAAACCAGGTTAGTTCTACCTGAACACTGAATTTACCAGATACTTGCCATCCCAACAACATGTACTAATTTCCAGGGAGGATTATCTCTTAACTCTTCATCCCATCATTAAAGGCTGGGATATATACCTTGCCCTCTTTTCCTGTGCTCTATCAAATATATTGTATTTATTCCCTATTCAGAAAATAACTGGATACTCTGCTAATTAATGATGGGGCCAAAATTTGAAGGGAATTGAATAGGATCCTCCTTCATTAGGATCTGTGGACATTATCAAAACCCAACTAAATAAGACTTGATACTTTTAACCTCAGGTTTCCCAGAGACAGAACTGGTCTTGCAGGCTGCCCATGGGCCAGCTGACTTTCTCCATGTTCAGAGTAAACATATCCAGTATCTCTTGCTTAAAAATCACCATGCTGGCCAAAAGTGAGTTAGTTAAGTCTTGGGAGGTGTCATCCTCAGGCTAAAAGTGATTTATCTAAGTCTTGAAGCATCGTCCTCAGCTCATGAACCAACCTCAGATAAAGGAAGGTGAATGGAAAGACATGCAAGGCCTTGCCTTTGTTCTCGGCCAGCCCAGGGATTATGGTCAAACTAGGCTAGTTTCTGGGAGAAGACAGAGAATGGTTCTCAGGGCTCTATTTAAAGTATGCCAGATATGTCTGGCTTACCTTAAACCCACCCTTTTGAAGTTTCTCTACTCGGAGTGAAGACAGCCTACAACTACTTCAAGGTTTATGATCTCAACCAAGCTGACTCTGAGTATATAAGAGTGCTCACTATGGCAAGAAATGGAAAACAGGCTGAGTATTGATCCATTTCTTGCCATAATGGTGAATACAGTATGTACTGTTCATTTGGGTGCATAAGGTACCTCTGGTCTTCATAATAACTCTGAAAAATGGGCACTCATTATTCCTAATATGTAGATGAGGAAACTGAGACCCAGAAAAATAAAGCGACTTGCTGAAGGACAACAGTTAGTATGTGGTCGAGCCAGGCATCAAACCTAGGTGCGATCTTTCTAACACACCTCACAGACGCCACATTTCAGGCCAAATCTCTGGTCTGATGTCTCCAATGTGGTAAAAGCAAAGGAACTTACTTTGTAAATGCCCAGAGCTTGCAAGAAAGTTTGCAGAGCTGAGGCCCAGCACCTCACTAGTGAGTCAGCAGGGAGAAGGGCTTTGAGCTGGGAAGGGGAAAAGAGGACTCACTGCTTCCACTTCTGCCCACTTTTGGTCTAATCTTAACACAGCAGCTGGCTAGAGAGAACCTTTTAAAACCTAAGTTCGTCCTTGGCTTCCCTATCTAAAATTGTAACACCAGCTCACTCATTCACACTCTCATATCCCCCTTCCCTTCTTTGCTTTTCTATGCAAATATAATACTATGCTATATATTTTACGTGTTTTTCTGGTTGATTATCTTTCATCCCCACTTACTAGGATTTAAACTACAGGACGAAAATTATTTTTTCCATTGTGTTCATTGCTGCATCTTTAGTGCCTACAACAGTGCTTGGCATGTAATAGACATTCCAAAAATATTTGTTGAAAGAATGAAGGAAGGAAAGAAGAATTGGAAGATTGTGGGGATATTATCTAAATAGGAGCAAATGAAGAGAAAGTACAAAATGACTCCTGGGTTTTGACTTTGAATAACTGGAAGACTGATGGTGCCGTTTAGTGTGGCAAAGAGAGAGGAAGAGCTGGCATACTGGGTCTTGAAGATTGTGAGTTCCTATTTGGATAAGTGATTCTGACAAGACAAGATGACTCAGGGAAAATGTCTAAAACAAGATGAGGGCTGTTCTAGTTTGCTAACTGCTGGAATGCAATATACCAGAAATGGGATGGCTTTTAAAAAGGGGAATTTAATAAGTTGCTACTTTACAGTTCTAAGGCCATGAAAATGTTGCAATTAAGGCAAGTCTATAGAAATGTCCAATCTAAGGCATCCAAAGAAAGATACCTTGATTCAAGAAGGTCAATGAGATTTGGGAGGGAGGAGCCAAGATGGCAGCTTAGTGAGGTGTGGGATATAGTTCATCCTCCAGAGCAGCTAATAAATAGCCAGGAACCATACAGAACAACTGCTGGGGCCACATCAATGACCGGACACACAGCGTACACCAGTCTGGACAAGCTGGACTAGCTGCTATCCCACCCAGAACCTTGAGTTCCTCAAGCTGCAGCAGCCAGCATCCTTCCTTCACAGGCTGTTTCCCAGAGGGGAAAGGAAAGAGACTTTACTAGCAGCAAGGGGCACAGCAACCAAGCTCAAATTTATGGAATTAATTGACAAATTCTTACTACTAAAAATAGACCCCCAGCTCAGCTGAACCTCGAGTAAAAGCTGAGGTTGCTGGGTTTTGTCCCCGCACAGAGGGGCAAGACTGATGGAAAAAGAAAAAGAAAAAAAAAACAGAGGTTTTTTTTGGGGGGGGGATCGGACAGCACAAAATACTTGAAAGGGTCTAGGCCCTGAAGGAAAGGAGGGAGCGCATAGGATCCGGAGATACACAGAGCAACGTACCAACTTAAACTCCTGATTGGCAAACCCAAAGAACGGGGTCCTGCTCTGAAAAGGAGGATTTTTTTTTTCTTTTCTTGTTTGTGGCTCTGTTTCTACAGCTTGACTGCTCTTTGGATACAGCTGCAAGGTTTCTCAGGCTCCAACTGCCCCAGGCAAGGGTGGAATTAAGCTTGTCTGAGAGCTTTTCTGGAGGCTATCTGTCAAAGAACAGATAGACAACAAAGTCATCCAGCAAGAAAATCCTTCCCCAGGAGAGGGGTGGGGCCCAGCTCAGGTGGAATCCCTCCCTCAAGGAATTCAGACCCCAGGGTCTGGAAAACTGAAGCCATTAAAGCCAGCCCACAACCTCTCCTCTGACTCAACCTCATCCCCAGCAGGGAGAGTCTGCTGAAGTTAAAGGTACCACATCACCTTATACTGGTGGGACCCACAGGCAAACAAGTGCCACATACTGGGCAGGATAGGAAAAACACAGAGTCTAGAGGTCATAGAAAATCCTTTCAACCTGCTGGGTCTCACCCTCATGGAAAACTGATGCCAGTGACTCTTTCCTCCTAAGAGGAGGCTAGTTTGGTCTGGAAAAATCTGACTGGGGTCTGTAATACCTAAGTAGACCCTCCTAAGGGGGAAAAAAGGCACCATACAGGCAAGGCAAGAAACAAGAACTGAAAAATTCTGATCTATTAAACAAAACCTAAGCTAGAGGTCTAGAATAAGCTGAACTGAATGTCAACAAACAGACAACAAAATTATCCAGCAAGAAAATCCTAGGTAAAAAAAAAAAGTGAAAACAATCTCCAGAATAAACTAATTAAGGAAATTAATACCTAGACACCAGCAAAAAATAATAAATCATACTAAGAAAATTGAAGATATGGCCCAGTTAAAAGATCAAACCAACAATTCAAATGAGATACAGGAGTTGAAACAATTAATTCAGAATGTTTGAACATACATGGAAACCTCATCAAAAATCAAATCAGTGAATTGAGAGAGGATATAAAGAAGGCAAGGAATGACCAAAAAGAAGAAATCAGAAGTCTGAATAAACAAATCACAGAACTTATGGGAATGAAAGGCACAGTAGAAGAGATGAAAAAAAAGAACAATGGAAACCTACAATGTTAGATTTCAAGAGGCAGAAGACACGATTAGTGAGCTGGAGGACGGGACATCTGAAATCCAATGAGCAAAAGAAAATATAGGGAAAAGAATGGAAAAATATGAGCAGGCACTCAGGGAATTGAATGACAACATTAAGCACACGAATATATGTGTTGTGGATGTCCCAGAAAGAGAAGAAAAGGGGAAAGGAGGAGAAAAACTAATGGAGGAAATTATCACTGAAAATTCCTAACTTCTGTGAAAGACTTAAAATTACAGATCCAAGAAGTACAGCATACTCCAAACAGAATAGATCCAAATAAATGTACTCCAAGACACTTACTAATCAGAATGTCATATGTCAAAGAAAGAGAGAATTTTGAAAGCAGCAAGAGAAAAACAATCCATCACATACAAGGGTAGCCCAATATGACTATGCATAGATTTCTCAGCAGAAACCATGATTTTTTTCAGTCAAAAAAATCACTGGGAGAATTTGTGACCAAGAGACCAGCTTTGCAAGAAATACTAAAGGGTGCACTAGAGACAGATAGGAAAAAACAGGAGAGAGAGGTGTGGAGAAGAGTGTAGAAATGAAGACTATCAGTAGAGGTAAAAAGAAGAAAAATTAGATATGACATATAAAATCCAAAAGGCAAAATGGTGGAAGAAAATGCCAACTGCACTTACAGTAATAACACTAAATGTTAATGGGTTAAACTCCCCAATCAAAAGACATAGACTGGCAGAATGGATTAAAAAAACAGGACCCGTCTATGTGCTATCTACAGGAGACACATTTTAGACCCAAGGATAAACATAGTTTGAAAGTAAAACATTGGGGAAGAAATATTTTGTGCAGACAACAATGAGAAAAGAGCAGGAGTAGCTACACTAATATCCAACAAATTAGACTTCAAATGTAAAGCAATTAAAAGAGACAAACAAGGACACTATGTATTAATAAAAGGAACAATTCAACAAGAATACATAACAATTATAAATATTTATGCACCAAGCCAGAGTCCTCCAAAATACATGAGGCAAATACTGAAAAGAGAAATAGAGACATCTACCAGAATAGTTGGAGACTTCAGTTCCCCACTCTCATCAACAGACAGAACATCTACATAGAGGATCAATAAAGAAACAGAGAATTTGAATAATACAATAAACGAACTAGACTTTACAGACATTTATAGAACATTACACCCCACGACGGCAGTATACACCTTTTTCCTCAAGTGCTCATGGATCATTCTCAAGGACAGACCATATGCTGGGTCACAAAGCAAGCCTCAATAAATTTTAAAAGATTGAAATCATACAAAACACTTTCTCAGATCATAAAGGAATGAAGTTGGAAATCAATAATAGGCAGAGGGCCAGAAAATTCACAAATATGTGGAGGCTCAACAACACACTCTTAAACAACCAGTGGATCGAGGAAGAAGTTACAAGTGAAATCAGTAAATATTTCGAGGCAAATGAAAATGAAAACACAATGTATCAAAATTTATGGGATGTGGCAAAGGCAGTGCTAAGAGGAAAATTTATTGCCCTAAATGCCTATATCAAAAAAGAAGAGCAAAAATCGAGGAATTCACTTGGAAGAACTAGAGAAAGAATAGCAAACTAACCCCCAAAGCAAGCAAAAGGAAAGAAATAACAATGATTAGAGCAGAAATAAATGAAATTGAGAACATGAAAACAACCGAGAAAATCAACAAAACCAGAAGTTGGTTCTATGAGAAAATCAATAAAACTGATGGGCCCTTAGCAAGGTTGACAAAAAGAAGAAGAGAGAGGATGCAAATAAATAAAATCAGAAATGGAAGGGGAGATATAACCACTGACCCTGCAGAAATAAAGGAGGTAATGAAAGTATACTATGAACAACTTTATACTAATAAACTAAACAATGTAGATGAAATGGACAGCTTACTAGAAAGGCATGAACAACCAACATTGGCCCAAGAAGAAATAGACAGCCTCAATAAACCAATCACAAGTACAGAAAGTGAATTAGTCATTAGGAAGCTCCCAAAAAAGAAAAGTCCAGGACCAGATGGCTTCACATGTGAATTTTACCAAACATTCAAGTAAGAATTAGTACCAATCCTGCTCAAACTCTTCAAAAAAATTGAAGAGGAGGGAAGGCTACCCAACTCATTCTGTGAAGCCAACATCCCCCTCATACCAAAGCCAGACAAAGATACTACAAGAAAAGTAAATTACAGACCAATCTCCCTAATGAATATAGATGCAAAAATCCTCAACAAAATCCTTGCAAATCGAATCCAGCAGCACATTAAAAGAAGTATACACCATGGCCAAGTAGGATTCATTCCAGGTATGCAAGGATGGCTCAATATAAGAAAAGCAATAATGTAA
>PVIY010023782.1:27491-39015 GCA_004026745.1 Myrmecophaga tridactyla | reverse complement strand
GCATCGGCCGGGGGGGGGGGCGGAGAGGAGGACTCGACTAACCAGCGAATGACGAACCTCAACGTCATCACCTGGAAGACGGGATATTCATCCCTCCTTCAGGGGCTGCTGCGCGGGGGAGGGGGCGCGGACCTTCCCCCCAGCCCCGGCCCTGCGCGGAGCTCACAGCGGCAAACGGCAGCTCACAGCGAAGGGGGCGGAAGCGCCTCTGCACCGCCCGGCTGGACCTGCAGCACCGCCCAGAGCCTCCGGGCTGCGGCGAGGGCATACCTCCTCTCTGGCCCGCTGTCTTGTTTCACAGGACACCCCCGCAGCACACACGCCCTACGTGTCTTTGTGGAATCCAGTGCCCACCCCCATGGCCCGCGTCCGCAGGCCAGGGTCCCGGCCCCTGCATGGTCCCGGCCCCCCAACAGGCACACCCAACCTACGTTGTGCTTGGTGGCCATTTCTCTTCCTTGCTCCCTGGTGATCTTCCTCAAATGCATCAAATCCACCTTGTTGGCCACGAGGATCATCGGGAATGACTCCCTGGGAAACAAAGGGACAGCAGCTCTGGGAGGGGCCCAGCCCTCCGCCCACACCTGGCTCAGCAGGCACAGCAAACCCCGAGCCTCCCCAGCACCCTGGGGCTGCAGACGACACCCCCTCCACGTCTCCAGAGAGCAGTGAGCTTCCAGAGCCAAGGCTGGGGTTGGGCTCAGTGGAAAGGGACCTGGGGCCTGCTGGCCGTGGTCTTGCTTTGAGGCCTAAAGTCTGTTTCGAAGCCAGGGAGGGCTCTCCTGAGACCCAGCTCCAGGTAACCTGGCACAATGGGCAAAGAAGAGTGCCTTGGCCCGGCACAGTCAGTGAGGGCGCCGAGGGGGCCGCTGGGCGCAGGGTGGGGAGGGCCCAGGCCTGGTGCCTCCATCTCTCAGTCACCAAGGTCGCAACCCTTCAGAATTGCTGAGGTCCTCAGCAATGACCCGTGCAGCACACCTGGCAGGGCCGACACAGCCACCACTTGACAAATGACAGCTGCAAAATTAGGGTGGCTACTGGGAATGCAAGAGCAATCCACTGTAAAGGGTCTTGTGAGTTATGCAGCCAGGTTGCTGTCTAAAGCGAATAAAGCACTGCTCTCACGGCATCTTTGGCCGCAGTGGGTATGTTCATAAAACACTGTAACTTGGTACTTTATCATTTTACCTATATTTCTCTGATTAAGCAAAAAGGTTGAATATTTTCCCATATCTGAGCCATTTATGTTTTCTCTTTCAAGATTCACATATGCAGGGACTTAACCGATATTTATTGATTGCAGGTTTGTGTGTGTGTGTGTGTGCGTGTACCAGCGGGTCCTACCACGTGTGTGTGTGTGTGTGTGTGTGTGTGTGTGCAGAAATCCGTTTACCTAGTCAGGTTAACATTTTGCCTTTGGAATCGGTGTTACTTTGATTATTCCATATTGACTGGGATTTGTTCGGGGCTTATTGTTTTCCTATCAGTTTGTCCTTTCGGTTTTTACATTGCCCATTTGAGATCCAACTGATTGCTTTCTTCCTAACTGAGGAGACCAGTTGGGCTTAAAACAGACTCCAAATTATTTAATTACTCTGTATAATGCTAAGAAAAACAAACGAGCCTTTAATTAGGGGCTGCCGTCAGATGAGGTTTAACCAATTACAGTGCACACTGGAGAGAAAATTCACTTTTTCTTTGAATATAATATAATTTGGCCAAACTGGAGCTGAAAAAGCAGATGCTGCTGATGACCCGTTGATGGAGAGGACAGTTCATGAGAGAGTGGAGGGAGCCCCTCGAGGCCCTGGGAGCAGCTTGGGGCCCTGGAAAGAACTAGAACAGCAGTGGGAGTGACTGAGGTCTGGGCCCGCCCTGCCCCTCTTGCCCCAGCTTGTGTGTGAGGAGAGGAGGGGCCCAGGGCCGCTGAGGACCTCTGAGCGGGTGGCGGGGGGCGAGCGGCAGCCGCCGCGGGGGGCTCACCTGTCCTTGACACGCAGGATGAGCTGGTGGAAGCGGTCCACGTGCTCAAAGCTGGCCTTGTCGGCGACCGAGTAGACAATGAGGAAGCCATCACCAGTCCGCATGTACTGCTCCCGCATGGCGCTGAACTCCTCCTGCCCGGCCGTGTCCAGGACTGGGGCGGGAGGGGCCGTCAGGGGCACTGCCACCCACCCTGGACCCCTGAGGCCACGGCTGCCTCCCGCTGTGACTGCCCTCCCGAGGGGCTCTGCCTCAGGGCTCCAGGGCTTCTGCAGCCACAGGGCTAGTTCCGAGGCGGCTCTCCCCAGCGTATCTGCGGACCCACCAAACCCTTTTCCCAAGATTTGAATGCACAATGCTCCCTGAGCCTGAATCCTCTAACCCACAGAAAGGCCTAATAAATTCCACGATCAACTCTGTTCTAGTTTGCTAGCTGCCAGAATGCAACACACCAGAGATTGACTGGCTTTTAATAAAAGGGGATTTATTTAGTTATAGCTCTTCAGAGGAAAGGCAGCTGACTTTCAACTGAGGTTCTCTTATGCAGGAAGGCACAGGGTGATCTCTGCTGGCCTTCTCTCCAGGCCTCTGGGTTCCAACAACTTTTCCCAGGGTGATTTCTTTCTGCATCTCCAAAGGCCTGGGCTGAGCTGCGAGTGCTGAGATGAGGTATACTGAGCTGCTTGGGCTGTGCTACATTGCGCTCTCTCATTTGAGCTTCCAGCCAATTAAATCAAACATCATTCACTGCAGCAGGCATGCCTCCTAGCCGACTGCAGATGTAATCTGCAACAGATGAGGTTCACATGCCATTGGCTCATGTCCACAGCAACAGAACTAGGTACCTTCACCTGGCCAAGTTGACACCTGAACCGAACTACCACAGACTCTTAACAAAATCCCTCCCCCAAGCACAGCCTTGCATCCCGGCTGCAGCTATTACATGCTTTGTGTCTCCCAGCACCCAGACTGCCTGACCTTGTCCTGAGTGTGCACTCATCTCCACCTGGGGTCCACGACACCGAGAGAGAGCCCCTGAGGAGGCCACCTGGGCCAGGAAGGGCTCCCCAGCCTGTGTGAGGGCAGATGCCAGGAAGGCCTGGGGACAAGTGACCCCTCGGCAGTCGGGCCCCCCCTCCTAGGCTGGGGTTGCTCCAGGGGCACCTGGGGAGAAGGATCATCTCAGCAAAGGCTCTTGCCCCCAAATCCATTCCTTCACTAACCCCACCCCAAGGACTACTGAACCCCACTCTCTCCCAGCTTCCTTCCTGCAGGGATGAGGCACTCACCCCCTCCCAGTTCAAAGATCACAGTAGCAGCAGAGGCTCCCCTTTAGAAGTATAAACTGCCCCCCTCCTGCCCCTGCTCACTCTCCAGCCCTCCCTCCAGCCCCAACCGTCTCCCCAGCTCACTCTAAGCAGACCCAGTTTTCTCCTCCTAAGCAGACCCAGTTTTCTCCTCCGCTGGGGACAGGGGAGCTGGGGATTACAAGCAGCCTGTGGACCCAGACTTCTGGGCTGGGTCCCAGCTCCTCACCTCCGAGCAGAGGGCCTGGGCAAGCTCACTGCTCTTGCCTCACTATCTTGTAAACGGGACAAGAGTGGAAGCAGGGGAGCGAATCAGGTGGCTAGGGCAATGAGCCAGACAAGCAAGACAGAGGCTGGATGGATATGGTGAGAGGTGACCAGATTGGGGCTACTTTCAAGACAGAGCTAACAAGAGTGGGGCTTTCTGGTTAAGATGGGGGGATGAAAAAAAGCAAGGCATGAAGTTGATGCCTGTTTGTGGCATCAAATGTAGGGGTGGGAATACTGGGTGAGAAATAGGGTTTAGGAAGATCAGGGCTCAGCACTGGACACAGGCTTCAGAAGCCTACCAGACACCAACTTGGGATTTCAAATAGGCAGCTGGAGACTCAAGCCTGGAACTGAAGGGAGAAGATGGGGCAAGAGATACGGATGTGGGATGTACAGATGGTAAGTAAAGCCACAGATGAGATGTCAGGGACGTCGAGGAAGGGGTGCCATCAGAGAGTGCTGGTCCTGCATTCCATCATCCCTGAACACCTGCCCGTGTCACTAGGCACGTCGGTGGGGCCAGGCTGGGCAGCCACGAGGAACTGAGATGTGCCCCAGACACAGGAGATGCACATGGCTACTCTTGCCCATCCCCAGGGGTTCAGTCTCCCCTCAGATGAAATGAGAGCAGAGTTCCTGGGCCTGCAGGTCCCTCCAGCTCTGACATCCTAGAACTATGATGTAAAACAAAGGGGCTGAGAGGACAGGCCCTACAGCTGGGGACCAGGGCGGCACTGCGGCATTCTCCCCAGTGCTTCTCAAGGAGGGGGCTAAGGAGCACCGCGCCTTCAGCTACAGGCACTGAGCCTTCTGCCCCAGATAAACCCCACTCAGAAGTGCAAGCAATTGAACAGATGAAATGGGCTGTGTCTGGCTGAGTGAGGATGGCAAGACCTGAATGGAATAGCAGAAGATATTAAAGTAAGTGTGGTTACTAGATTGGCAGATTCTGAGGGTGTGTATTACCTAAAACAAAAACTAGAGAAATAGGATATTTAAAAATATGACCATTCAGGATTTTTTTTTCAGAAAAGCAAAATACAACAGAGGAGCTGAGAAACAAAACAGACCCTTCTAGAAGGAAAAAGCAGTCATTTTGAGACATGCCTTAGAAATTATATCATACATGATTTTCTAAAGAATTCTTGGAGAATGTATCCCAGCAAAATGAAGAATAAATCTGTGAAAGAGAAGGATGATTATAAATAAACAGGAGTAAACAAAGAAAATAGCAAAACCAAAAGAGTTAGGTTTAAATAAGAGCTAGCGCATAATTTGAAGAGAATTAAAGACAATAGGCATCTAAGAATGCTGCTTAAAATATATACATATGTAAGGAAATAAAAGGCATACAGATTGTGAAGGAAGAAATGAAAGTCTTTATTCACAAATGATATGTTTGTCTATGTAAAAAATCCCAAAGAATCAACACACACACACAAACCAAAACCCAAAAGTCTTAGAACCAATACATGATTATAGCAAGGTTGCAGGATACAAGGTTAATGTACAAAAGTCAACTGCATTTCTATATGCCAGCAATGAACAAATGGATTTGAAGTAAAAATAAAAAACACAAAAGCATCAAAAAAAAAAAAAAAAAAAAAAAAAAAAAAAAAAAAAAAAAAAAAAAAAAAAAAAAAGGGAGAGAGAGAGAGAACATACTTAGGTCTAAATCTAGCTAAAGATGTTTGCAAGATCTATATGAGGAGAACTACAAAAGTCTGATGAACAAAATCCAAGAGGATCTAAATAAACGGAAATATATTCCATATTCAGGGATAGGACCACTTAATTTCATTATGATGTCAATTCCTCCCAAATTGATCCATAAGTTAAATGAAATCACAACAAAAATCCAAGTTGGTTGTTTTGTGGATATCAACAATATAACTCTAAAGTTTATAAGGAAAAGCTAAAAGTCCAGGAATAGCCAACACAATGGTGAATAAGAATGAAGCTGAAGGACACGACTCAACTTCAAGACTTACTGTAAGCTGCAGCGATCAGGATTCTGCGGGATGGGCGAAAGAGTAGGAACAGTCTCACAGAATGGGATCGAGAGCCCAGAAATAGACCCAGTTATAGCCAACAGATCTTTGACAAAGGAGCAAAGGCAATTCAACAGAAAAAGGGTAGTCTTTTCAATAAATCACTAGTACAACAGGACATTCATATGCAAAAAAGTGAATTTAGACACAGACCTTCCACTTTTCACAAAAATTAACTCAAAATGAATCATAGACCTAAATGTAAACCAAAGTTATACTGTTTGGGGTAATGGAAAAGTTTTGGGTAATGGATGGTGGTGATGGTGAATATAGTTAACATTACTGAATTGTATGCTTGAAAACAGCTAAAACGATTAATTTTAGGTTGTATATATGTTACCAGAATAAAAGTTTTTAGAAAACCATAGCATTGTACAACACAGAAAGTGAACCCTAATGTAAACTATGAACTACAGTTAATAATATAATAATATCGTTTCATCAAATGTAACAGTGGTACTACATTAAGGCAAAATGTTAGTAGGGAAAACTGTGGAATTTTGTACTTTCTCCATGATTTTTCTGGAAACCTACAACCAGTTTAATAAAACAAAACAAAACAAAAAGCTATAAAATATCTAAAAGATAATATAGAAGAAAATCTAGCTAACCTTGGGTTTGGCAATGATTTTTTAGGTGCAACACCAAAAGCACAATAATGAAAAAAAAAATTGATAATTTGTAATTCATTAAAATTGAAAATGTCTGCTCTGCAAGTGACAATGTTAAGAAAATCGAAAGATAAGCCACAGAATGGGAGAAAATATTTTTGTAACACATAATTATTGTAAGTGCCTTGAACAGGCCTCTCTTAAAAATGGACCAAAAAAGCATACTTTGAACTTTTAAAAGTGGCCAAAAACAAGAGTAATGATCTGTCATTAAATAATACAGTTTAAAAACCTGATCTGAAACCAGTGTGGGATCTATCCCAAGCCACAAATCATATGGGAAACATTTCTCCTTGACATTCTTGAGTGTTTGCAGCCACAATATGTAAAAAGATGCATTTCCAATGCCTTAAAATAACTCAAGGAGCACAGTCTTCTATCGGGTCAAACAAGCAGGGAGTTTACCTCATGCTACGGAGGTGGAACACGATGTTCGCACAGCAAAGGATGCAGACTCACAGAGCCACAGTGGGATATTATGGGTGAGACTCAGAGTTCCTACAACAACTTATGGGATGAAGGAGATGAAATCCCAGCGTCAAAACTACCTGGGAGATGAAACCTACAAGCTCCAGCTGGTTCCTAGACCAGATAAACCCTGAGCCTCTCCGAGAGCACCAACCAGTTGCATCCCCTGTGCCATGATGTCGCCACCCTTTACAACATGAAGAATTTAGAATGGCCATTGCCGACTGTTCCTAAAGACTGGGAGAAGGATCAAAGGAGAAGGAGTTTTAACAGAGAAGATAGGATTTAACAAGTGAGCATGACTGCTGATTATATTGATATTTCTTTTTAGTCTCAGTGTCTTGGAGCAGCTACAAGGAAATACCTGAAATGGTGGAACTATAGTCCATATCATACTTTGAAATTTGTTCTAAAACTATTTGTTAAAATATACTTTTAAATTTATTGCTTTTTTTTGTATATATGTTACACTTCACAATAAAAAAAAAGTTAAAAAAAAAAAAAAAAAGCACCTGGTAGGCGAGCAAATGCTCCCTCAGCCCGGAGACCAAGATTAATAGCATGCTTAAAAACATAACAAAAAATTTGATCTGAGAGTTAGATCAAACACCAGACAGTGGAATTTTTAAACACCAATGGAATAGTCACAAAAATTGGTCATATATTAGGCCATAAATAAAAATTTCAACAAATTCCAAAACACAGAAATCATATAGGCGATGATTTACCTATAATGCAATAAAATCAGAAATTAACAGAAATAAGTGTAAAAAAAAATCTATGCATTTGGAATTTTCAAAGCCACTGCTCTGTAACTCTTCAGTTAAAGAGAAAAGCAAAGCAGAAATCACAAACAATTTAGAACTGAATTGTTTTGGGCCAAAGTGTTAGAGGAAAATTATAGCTTTAAAAGCATTTTTTAGAAAAAGAAATACTGAAAATAAATTAACTATACATTTAAATTAAAAGGCTAGAAAAGGAAAAATAAAATAAACCCAAAGAAAGAAGAAATCACCAACAAAAGTAGAAATTAAGAAAACAGGGAAGGGAGTGAGTAGTTAATACCTAAAAACCAAAAGCTGATGCTTTGAAAGGACCAACTAAAAAAAAAAAAAAACTTTAGCAATTCTTATCAAAGAAAAGACAAGCATTTGGAATGAGAAAAATCCTGTAACAATGGATACAGATACATATTTAATTATGAGAGAAAATGCTACACAGATTTATACCAATGACATTTCAAGTCTCAATGAAATGGATGATTTAAGAATATATAAATGACCAGAACTGGCTGAAGAAAATATACAAAACCTGAACAGACCAATAATTATAGATGAAATTGGAGAGGTGGAGTCTATGCCGCAAACAGCAAAAAGCTGTTCTTGAGACTATAAACAGAGCCTGGAAAATATAACTGTCAAGCATAATTCTAATAACAAGATCAGGCAGGGGCCGTACATGTGAGCAGTGCGAGCGACACCCCCAGGCCCCCGGGAGACAGGGGCTGGCTGTAAGCCCGGCCCCCAGGTGGGTGTTTAGTTATCCCTTCGGCAAATGTTTTCTGAGCACCTACTTTGTACCAACCACTCTGCCTGGTACCTTGGGGATGGAAAATAAGCTGTATCTCTCCATCAAGATACTCAGAGACGAGATGGGACACTTACAGCCCAACAACAATTATGGGACAGAAAGTGACACACACTGAGAGAAGTGGGGGGTGGAGGGTGTCCCTTCAGCTTGGAGGGGTAAGGAAGGGATTTGAGGAAGAAGATACATTTGATCCTGGCCTTGAAAGAAGACTAGGATTTGGACGTGAGAAGGTGAGACCTAGGAAAGGGCCTCCCAGGCAGAGGAACAGCAGACCAGGGCCTAAGGCTGGAAGGAAAGGAGCAGAGGGGAGGCTGGTGTGGCTGAGAGGTCCATGCGGGGAGCACCGGAAGGAGGCTAACCCAGGGAGAACAGACGCTGGGGGACTCTGGATGCCAGACTAAAAAGCCCGAATTCTGCGGGCACTGGGGAGCTATTGAAGGTTAGGGGAGGGGAGAGGTGTAGTCTGAGGAATGTGAGTTTAGCCGCCAGAGAGGGAGGGGACAGCCGACAGGGAGGCCCATGGAGAGGTGGAAGAGGGACCGAGCAGGGGTAGCCAGGGCCTGAGTGGAGGCAGGGGTCTCAGATGGAGAGGGGGGAATGCGGCAGATATGCTGACAACACAGAGCAGACTGAATGGCTGTGGGGGGCAAGGAGACAGAGGAGGGTTGAAAGGCCCTTGGAAATTCTAAAGCTGGGGGCGGGGCCTGGGAGGGCAGGTACCACCCGCGAGGAGGCGGTGGGGGCTGCACTGGGCCCATCCTGCTTAGGGTGCATCCCCTCGTCCAGCCACGCACAGCTGGAAATGCCCAGTCCCGGGCCGCCAGCCGGTCCGCCTCCAAGACTTCCCGGAGGCAGCTGACGATAACGGGCAGCGAGGATTTTAAGAGATTACGACTATGCCTGCACTCCCCACGCCCGATGTCATGAAGGTAGGAGGACTCCCGAGACAAAAGCATTAGTCACTGCGGGAGAAGAGGAGTTCTGCCAAGGCGTGCGTGTGTGAGAGAGACACGGAGACAGAGAGACAGAGAGACACGGAGACAGAGACTCCGCCATCCCGCCCGCCCCCCCCCCTCCGGGGACAGGACATCAGCCGAGACCCCGGGAGGCTCTTGGATCCGGGCGCTTCAGCAGCCGCGTGGGCACACTGGCGGGCGTGGGGCCCAGGCAGGCGGCGTGGAGGGGCACCAGCTGGGCCCTGACGCACAATGCTGGGCCCTCCTCCTCCTCTGGGGCTGTGGGGGGAGGCCCCCCAGGACTGGGATCTGGGGGCTCTGAGCGTGGCCCTGGCCCAGGTACACACCAAGCTCCCCACCATGGGCCAGGCCGCCCCTGCCCGCGCCCAGGGCGGTGCACACATGCCCTTTCAAGGGGTTGGTGCCGTGGGTGGAACAGTGTCCCCCCAAATCCGTGTCCACCCAGAACCTCAGAATGTGACCTCATTTGGGAACAGGGTCTCTGCAGATGTCACAGGTTAGGGACTGAGAGGAGCTCACACTTCCCCTCGGGGAAGACAGCTGTGCGAAGGCGGGGGCCCGGTCTCGAGTGGTACAGCCACAGGTCAAGGATGACCCGGGGCCACCAGAAGCTGGACAAGGCGAGGGACTCTCCTCTGGAGCCCTCAGAGGGAGCCCGGCGCCTCCAACACCTGCTTTCAGATTCCAGACTCCACAGCTGTGAGGGAATATATGTTTTTGTTTTTGGCCACCAGGTTTTGGTTAAGTCGTTACAGCTGCCCTAGGAAGCAAATACAGGTGCTGTTACAAACCCCCTTACACAGATGAGGAAACTGAGGCCCACGGAGCTTAAGGGGCCTTGCTCAAGGCCACAGGAGGGGCAGGAGGGCATTCTGATTTCCCCAAAGCCCAGCCACCCCAGCCCATCCAGCCTTTTTCCTTCGACCACGGGCTGCACCAGCCAGGCTGCTCCCGACCCCAGGCCCTTGCCCAGACCACGCAGCCGAGCGGAACGCCCCTTCCTCTCCACCAGCCATCCAGCTGCCCCCACGGCACCGCAGTCCACCTCCTAACCTGAGGCCGCAGCCCTGACCTCCTCTCCATGTTCCTGCAGCTGGGCCTGGCTCGGTTCCCACCACGGGGTGGGGCCCAGAGGGCAGGAGCCTGGCTTTCATTTCCTGCGCTTCCCCAAAACTTTAGCACCCAGGGAGGGCTTGAAAAACACCTGCAGGATGACTAGACATAGCACATCCCTGCTATAGGAAATGGAGTAACTGCTACAACAGCCCAGCTTTAAGAGAAATCACGACAAACTGGCTTTATTAATCTTTACAGCGTACCCTTTGGGGTGAAGTTAGGGGTCTGGAATACAAAACAATAGAGACAATAACTCCTAGAAATGTAGATCCCCAAGCATCATGCCTGGCGCTCTCCCCTATTTCCCATCCCCAGACCCACTCTGAGAGGGAGGGTGAGCCCTGGTCCAGCCACACAGCCAGCAGGGAGGGAAGCCTGTGCCCTTCCTAGGAAGAGATTCAAATAAAACAGTGCCACCTGGCTGAGCACAAATGGTGATGAGGGGCTTTCCTATTTTAAGGTATAACTCCTTCTGAGCAGGGTGTGGAGAGGAACAGGGAGGCAAAGCGCCTGCCTACGACCCATATCTACCCCACAGCCATACTGGGAGGCCATTTTGCAGATGGGGACACTGGGGCAGGGCAAGACCAGTGACCAAGGTGAGGTTCGTACTCCCAATAAGCAGCAGAGGCAGGACTTGAACGGACCCTATCTGGACCCAAAGCCTTGCCCTGCTCATCGCACCGGCCTGTCTTCTGAGTGGGGCGCCAGCAACCCCACACCTGGGGCCTGCAGAGAGCAGCAGGCATGAAAGGAATGAGTGAGGGCAAAGGCTGGAGCCTAGGCTTCCCGCACCTGTCCTCACCTGGCCACACCTGCTCTCCACCTGCTCCACACCTGCACCAGGGCCTCCACGTGGCTGGAGGAGAAAACACACGGCCTTGCTGGCTTGGATCACTGTAATGTCCTGAGTGCCAACATCCGGGCCACTAGAGCACTGAACACTTCTAAACCTGTCACTCTCCACACCCCAGGCCACTGGGAGACTGCGTCACGCCGCCTCCTTTCTCCTCCAGTCCCAGCTCAGCTGAGGATCTGAAACCCAGATCACGCAGGAGGTGAGCTCAGCATGCTTCCACCCCAAGTCAGCT
>PVIY010023782.1:0-27391 GCA_004026745.1 Myrmecophaga tridactyla | reverse complement strand
CAGTGTCCATCAAGTGATGAGTGGCCGAGCCAAATGTGGGGTAGCCATACCCTGGAATTCAGCCACAGACAAGGAGCAACGTGCTGGTATGCGCCACAGCACGGCTGAACCTCAAAAACACCGTGCTAAGCGAGAGAAACCACACAGAAGCCACACGTTGCGTGATTCCATTTACACGAAATGTCCAGAACAGACAAATCCGTAGATATAGAGGGGTTAGTGGTTGCGGGGGGCTGGGGAGGAGAGGCATGAGGATAACTGCTAATGGGGAGGCTGGTGAAAATACCCTGGACTTGGTAGTGAGGGTCGAACAACTTGTAAATATGCTAAAGACTGCTGAATTGTACACCTTAAAAGGGTTAAGTTTTATGGTATAGTTATTATGTCTTAATTTTAAAATTGCATGAAAACAATCAGCCCAGCTCCCTTTCCCTGCAGCACATGCTCCGCCTGTCCTCAGTCTACAGTGGCGGGCTGGGCACTGCCCCTAAGACCATGCCCGCCACTTGCACTGGGCCCCAACCCTGCTGCTATTCAAGGACACTGCAGCTAGGGTGGCTTCTCTCTCTCTGCACCATCAATTTCTCTATTGGTTTAGTTCCATACACACTACAATTTCTCTCCTCTTAAAAAATATAAAATAGTCCCTGACCTCACACACCCGTCCATTACTCCCCATTTCTTTATTCCTCTTTATAGCCACACTCCTTGTGTATTCTCACTGCTTCCACTTCCTCTCCTCTCCTTACTTTTGAGCCCAATATCATCAGCCTTTCTTCCCCAACCACTCCACCAAGATGCATCTCAGATTCCAGCTGCCAGTTTGACTTCTATTTGCATGCATGAAAGGCATCTCGGATTTAACATGCCCAAAATTAGAGTGTTGATTTCCCCCAAAACTTGCTTTTCACCACTCCTCCTAATTTTAATAAAGGTAACTCAGTTCTACCATATTAGCCGTCATCATATCCTGTTGTCTTCTCCTCCAAAATAGATCCAGAATTTGACCACCTCCTCCATCAGTGCCCCAGTCCACATTGGAAGCCTTGTAACTGGGCTCCCTATTTCTGCCCTGGTCCCCAATGGTCTTGATCCACACTACAGCCAGACTGAGCTTTTAAAACATTAATCCCTCCTTGCTTTCATGCAGAGTAAAACTGGGAGGCTCTTTCAATAACTTACAAGGTCCTATAACATCTGCACACTTCCCCCCAGCTACCTCCCTATCCTCTCCTACTTACTTCCCCCTCACTTGCTCTGCTTTGTACCAACCACCAGGCTTCATAGTATTCCCCCAAGCAGACCAGGTAAGTACCTACCTCAGGGTCTTTGCACTGCTGCTCTCACTGCCTGAGATCCTCTCCCCCAGATACAGGCTTTTCTCCTTCAGGTCTCCACTCAAACCTCACCTCATCAAGAAAGCCCTCCCTGACCAGCCCCGTAAGATAGCAACCAACCTTCCCCACTGTCCGCTTCCCTGACCTGCCTTACTCTGTCTCACAGCACTCATCACTAGCTGATATATTACACAGTTGCTTGTGGTCTGTCTCCCCCATTTTAAACATAAGTTTCATGAGAATAGGGACTTTGCTTTGTCAATTCTGCACCCTCAGAGTCCAAAAGGGAGCCAAGCACGTGGCAGGTGCTCAGAAGCATTTGCTGAATGAATTAGCAAAACACCCCCAAGCTCTGAGGACTCAGGGTCCAGTGTGCACATCACTGGAGGGGAGAGGCAGTGCAGGAGGTCAGAGGCTCAAGCCTCACTTAGGGACTTCCTAGACGTAGACAGACAGGCCACGGGCCTCTCATTTGCATACGTGATAGAGCCTATTCTTGAAAAAAATGCACCAGCCACGCTCATAAATAATAATATAAAGCATGTTAGAACAGTCACAACAACAGTGTCTGCTGAGGATTACTACGTGCCAGGCCCCTTGCTCACACAGTAACAATAACTAAGCCCCAGGGGGTGCCAGTACTGGGCTGGCATCAGAAACACAACGGTGGACAAGAGACACAGTCCCTCCCAAGGGGCTTACGATTTCTATTTTTTCACTTGAATCCTGAGGGTATATCCTGTGTGGGACACAGATCCTATTTGTGAGGGCAGAGGGTTTTCCGTGCCCAAGGGAATGAGGCGCCTCCAGCCGCCCAGTCCTGGGGCACGTTGAGAACAGGCTGACGGTGGCGACACTTGGCCTAGAGCTGCAAGCATCACCTGGCACAGGGCAGCCAGGTGAGAACTCAGAGCAACTGGCCAGACTGGGGTGCTTGACCGAAAGAGGTCATAGCACTTTTAGGATTGAACAACATGAAGGTGAGATCAGGACAAAACCCAAACTTAACTTCAGGAACCTGGGACCTGATTGCCAGTCACATAAGAGGAATCACTCACGCCTCCATCACTGGGTCCAAGCCTCGCCGAGCTGCCTCTCGGTCATTATCGCTGGCAGTGGGTCCTCCAATGCCCAGGCTGGCCCGTGGGTCTAAGGTGAGCAGAGTAGGATTAAATGCCCAGGCTTCAGGGGCAGAAGGAATGAGGCTCAAATCAGCTGTGTGACCTTGGTCAAGTTACTTCACCTCTCTGAGTCTCGGTTCCCCATCAGAGGGCTTCTACAGGTGCCAGAGCAGGGGGACTGGGACTCCCCAGGGAAGGAGCCCCAGGGGTGCAGGACAACCAGGGCGGTTAGCGTCCTGAATTAATGTCTCCACTTCACAAGTGGATGTGGCAACTTTTCCACCTGGATACAACGGTACTGGTGTACTGTTTGGTAAAATAGTGAATGCTTCTGTTCCACTGGAATTATTACAAGGATAAAATAAAGCAGTCTCTGTAAAGCCGCCAGCACAGGATCTGACCTATCTGGCCCAGCAGTTATGCTTTTATTACTATGAGGGCAGAACCAGCAGTAGTGAAAGAGGGCTTGGGAGGCAGCTCAGGGAAGAACTTTCTGCCAGTGAGCACTGCCACAGGCACGTGGGACCAGTGAGCTCCGCAATACTGCAGCATTCAAGCTTCAAAAGATGGCTGGTGGCGCCAGGATGAAGCCAGGGAAACGCCTGCAGGGCTGGATTTCATCACCTCAGGCCAGCAGCCATGTTCCTTCATAAAGGGAAAGAGGGTAATTCTTCCCACATCACTGCTGGCAAGAAAGGGGAGGATGGGAAGCACAGGCCAGCCGCTGCCAGCACTCCATTCTCTGTTGGGGCCCCGGGGAAGTACCTTCTCTGAAGCCGGCCGAAGGGCTGCTGAGCACAGAGGCCCAGCAGGTAGAACCCCTGGCTCAGGACAAACTCAATAAAGGTTCCTTTTCACCTTGCTGCACTGCCAGTATCCTTCTATCCTTCCTCTACCCAGAAAGAATGTGGATTCAAGTGTTTGGGGGTAGGGGAAAGCCAGGTCCAGCCACGTCAAGAAGACAACAGCACTTGTGTCTGAGGTTTGGGAAGAAGCCAGGGTGGAAATGTCCCAGCTTCTGAGGGTGCAGAAGAAGAGCCAAGGCTTTTGCTCTTTGCAAAAAGCCCTTTGAGCCCTTGCCTGGAAGGCAGGGGGTTGAGAGGCTGCAGAGCTGTGCCCAACTGCCCCTCAGTGGGATAGGGCATCCAAGGACTCAAGGCCTGCTGTAGTTCTCTGTTGATGGAACAAAGATGCAAGGATCCAGAGCCTGGCTGGACACAGGGTTGGGCAGGAGCTCTATGGATGGGAAAGGCCAGAATTATCTGCCTGTGGGCAGAGGATTTGGCAACATCCTACCCCAGGGGCCTTGAGGCTTGGCAAAGTAGGAGGTGGCATAACAACAGAGAGGACACGCCTGGCAGAGTCAAGAGACCCTAGGCCTTCTCTCTCCAGCCAACACAACAAACAAACTCACCACCCTCCCCCTGTCTACGTGGGACATGACTCCCAGGGGTGTGGACCTTCCTGGCAAAGTGGGACAGAAATCCTAGAATGAGCTGAGACTCAGCATCAAGGGATTGAGAAAACCTTCTTGAACATAAGGGGGAAGGAGAAAAATGAGACAAAGTGTCAATGGCTGAGAGATTCTAAACAGAGTTGAGAGGTTATCCTGGAGGTTATTCTTACGCATTAATAGATATCACCTTGTTATCTAAGATGTAATGGAGAGGCTGGAGGGAACTGCCTGAAAATGTAGAGCTGTGTTCCAGTAGCCATGTTTCTTGATGATGATTGAACAATGATAAAGCTTTCACAATGTGACTCTGTGATTGTGAAAACCTTGTGTCTGATGCTCCTTTTATCTACCATATCAACAGACGAGTAGAACATATATATGGAATAAAAATAAATAATAGGGGGAACAAATGTTAAAATAAATTTAGTTTGAAATGCTAGTGATCAATGAAAGGGAGGGGTAAGGGGTATGGTATGTATAATCTTTTTTTTTCTGTTATTGTTTTATTCCTTTTTCTGTTGTCTTTTTATTTCTTTTTCTAAATTGATGCAAATGTTCTAAGAAATGATGAATATGCAACTATGTGATGATATTAAGAATTACTGATTATATATGCAGAATGGAATGATATGTTAATATTTTTGTTTGTTGTTAATTTTTTTAATTAATAAAAAACAAAATCTTTTATATTTCTATATACTAGCAAAAACAATTGAAATAAAAAATGTATCATTCACATTAGCATCAATCCAGATTTAGGAATAAATCTGACAAAATATGTAAAAAGAACTAGGCACTCAAAACCCCAAAACAATTGCTGAGAGAAATTAAAGGAGACCTAAATAAATGTAGAGATGCTGTGACCCTGTTCATGGGCTGGAAGGCACAACACCGGTAAAAAGTCAGTTCTCCCTAAATTGATTTAAAGGTTTAACACGATCCCAGTCAAAATCCCAGCAGGCTTATTGGTAGACATTGTCTTTTAACTCCAAAGTTTATACTGGAAATGCAAAGAACATAGACTAGTCAAACAACTTCAAAAAAGAACAATGTTAGAAATTTAATAGTACCTGATTTCAAGCCTATTACAAAGCTATAATTATCAAGATAGTATAGTGTTGGTGTCAAGAGAGACAAAATAGGTCAATGGGACAGAATAGAGAGTTCTGAAATATATATATATGGATATATATGGACAAATAATTGTCACTAAAGGTACAAAAGACAATTCAGTGGGAAAAGAGTAGTCTTTTCAACAAATAGCACTGGAACAACCGGAAAAACACACGTAAAAAAATGAACTTTGCTCTATACTTTGTGCCGTGTACAAAAAAAATTAGCCCAGGATGGATCATAAACCTAAATGCAAAATCTAAAACCATTACACTTCTGGAAGAAAACATGGGAGAAAACCTTTATGACCTTGTGTTAGACAATGATTTCTTAGAAATGACGCTAAAAGCACAACCCATAAAAGAACAGCTTGATAAATTGGACTTCATTAAAATTTAAAACGTCTGCTTTTTGAAAGATACCATAAAGAGAATGAAAAAAAGCCACAGACAGGAAGAAAATATTTGCATATCATAGAACTGCTAAAGGACTTGTGCTGCAGTGGTTTTCAAAGGTCCTTTCCCAGCTGACATCTATGATTAATGGATCTCTGTTTAAGAGAGACCCAGGCTGGATAAAGTAAGGGTTGGTAAGAACCTAGAGCAGTGGTTCTTTAAATTCAGCATCACCTGGAGGGCTTGTTAAAAGAGATTGCTGATGCCCGAGATTCCCAGTGCCTGCCCATGCAAACAAACAAACAAACAAAAAAGAGAGAGAGAGAGACTGCCAGGCTCCACCCTTAGAATTTCTGAATCAGTGGGTACCCGATAATTTGCATTTCTAATACGTTACCTGGTGATCCAGAAGCTGCTGGCCTGGCTACCAGGCTTTGAGAACTTCTAATCTAAACTAATTTAGACTAAACCAAAAAGACAATGTCAGAAAGATCCTCCCCCAAAAGGACAATCACCAAATAAGCTATGCTTGTTAAGAAATAATTTGTTTTTCCCTTTTTATTACCTAGAGACATCTGTATCTGTAATCAGAGCTTCTGATCAGCAAAAAATAACAAACAAGACATCACTGAGCTGGCATGAATTCTAGCCTTGCCTCTTTGTTTGTTTTCTTTTTTTTTCAGCTTTAACAATGGAAATTTATTAGCTTACAATGTTAAGGGCAAGAAATTGTCCAAATCAAGGTATCAAGGCCATACTTTCTTCTTGAAGATTAGCTGTTGGTGATACTGTGCTCCTCTGCCACATGGCAAGGTACACTATGGAGTCTGCTGGTCTCTCCCACCTCTTCTGGGTTTAACTGATTTCAGCTTCTTGCTTCCACAGCTTTCTCTCTTTGCCTGAATTTTATTCTCACATAAAGTATTCCAGTAAGAGGATTAAGACCTATTCTGACCGAGGTGAGTCAAACCCTAACTGAAGGAGCCTTATCAAAACGTCCTACTTATAATGAGTTCACACCCATTAAATTTAAGGAACACGTTTTTCCTGGGTTACACACAGCTTCAAACCACCACACAGATGAGGCAAATATGGCAAAATTTTAACTGTTAAACTTAGGTGATAGGTATAAGGATAGTCATTGTATTATTCATCCGCTTTTTCTGTATGCTTGAAATTTTTCATGATAAAATGCTGAGAGGAAGAGTAATAAATAGTTAAAAGAACTCTTGCTCTCATGGAAATTAAATTCTAATGCATGCATGAGTGGGCAGGAGGAACAATTATCAAGATTAATAAGTAAATTAGTAAGTAAATATACATGGAATGTTGGTCGTAAGTGCCAGGAAGGGTTACAAAGTGTGTGTAGGGTGGGGGGTTTGAAATTTTAGCTTGGTCAAAGAAGTTGGTTACATCTGAGTGAAGACTGAAGGCAGTGGGAGAATGAGCCATGAGGCTACCTTGTGGAAGATCATTCCAGGTAGAGCATACATTTGCCTCTTTGTTGAGTACACACCCTGGGTTCCATAAAGCTTCTCCAGCCCCCTGAGAAGGCCTTCCCTGTTGGGAAGACGCCCTGGAAACTGCCAATGGCCTCAGACTAACAGCCCCGTCACGGTAACAGGAGGGGACCCATCCTGTCCCACTAGACTGCCACCGTCCCCGACCCTCTCCATCTCACGTCCACCCCACGCAGGGCTGCCCCCCGCTCTCACCGTCCAGGATGGCCCACTGATTGTCGATCTCTGTGTGTTTCAGGTAGGAGTCTTCGATGGTCGGGTCATAGTCAGGCACAAAGATCTTCTGGAAGAACTGGATGGTGAGGGCGCTCTTGCCCACGCCGCCATCCCCCACCACCACCAGCTTATAGGTGGGGAGGTTGTCACTGGGCACAGCGCTCGTGGCCATGTTCCTTGAGTCACACCTAGGGAAGCAAGGCAGCGGGCATGAGGCACGGGCTTTTCTCCTTCGGACATAAGGGGCAAATATTCATGGATCCTCTTGAGTAATAAAGGCTGCTGATTACACAAAGTTTTGAAAATGAAGCAATGCAAAAGAAAATAAAGGTATCAGCCTTGATCCCACCACCAGGAGATAGTCACTGTTAAAATTATTCACTCAACTCATATTTATTGAGCACCGAATATGCCTGGTCTTGGGACACGGCACCACTGGCTGCCAAGCCAGAAGGTCTTCGTTAGCCAGTCCAGCCCAAAGCCATGTCAAAGGAGCTTTTCCACCACTGAGTTCCGCTGTTACCTGTACATGCCAACGTGAGGTGGCGGCCTAGCCAGGGAAGGCGCAGAGCTCCACCTTTCACGTCACCCCTGAGCAACCTGCATGCTATGCCAAGAAGGATTCGGGGTTGTGTCTGAGCTTGGAGGGAAAGCGGCCCTGTCTTCCAACTCGCAGAGATCAGCCGTCCGGCTCCTCTCCCTCTGCCTCCCTGCCCTGAACAGAATGTCACACTGGACTCGCACACGGGCACTCCCCGTTTTACGCTCAAGCAGGGGGTGGTGCAGGGAAGGAGAGGGAAGTTTTGTTTTGAGGATGTTGAGTCCCGCTAAGTCAGTGGTTCTCAACGAGGGGAGATTTTGCCCCCCAGGGGTATTTGGCAATGTCTGCAGACATTGATTTTGATTGTCACAGCTGGAGGGGGGGAGAAGTGCTTCTGCGAGCTGTTTGGTAGAAGTCGGGGCTGCTGCTGACCACGTTACAATGCACAGGACAGCCTCCACCACAGAGAAGTATATGGTCCAAAGTGCTGGGAGGGTTGTGGTGAGAAACCCTGTGCTAACGTGAGAAGGAGATAGGTGGAAACGTGGGACCAAGATTCTAGAGATTAATTGGGCCTTAACAGATAATGCCTGATGGGGTTCGTGGGAGAGCAGAGATGTGACGAGACCTTGGAGAGACAGACAGACAAGGAGGAGGGGTGGGCAGGGAGCATGGAAGGAGCTCTCAGAAGAGCAGGTGGGAAACCAGGACCTGTCACAGTGATGGAAGCCAATCGTTTTTAGAAGGGGCAGTTGACAGCATCGCGTGTTAGGCACTGATGGGGGTGGGGGTCACACAGAGAACAACTTGGGGTGCTGCCAGGGACCTAAGCTGCTCAGTGTGGACTCTGCTGGGGAAGAGCGATGCCACCTCCTGGAAGGGCATTCCCGGGGAGCCCAAGACGTGGCCTGAGCTGAGGGAGCAAATGCTCGGTCCCACCTCTGTGCAGGAGGAAAGAAAGGCTCTCTGTGCAAGTGAGGAGAGGAAAGGGCGTGGTATAGACGTATCAGGGAAACTTAAGGGCTGGGTCTTGCGTGGGCTGGCTCCCTGGCTACATGACCCGGGGAAGGTCGCTGACCGCTCTGAGCCATATTTTCCTTATCTTCCAGGTGAAAAGGCGATTAGGTGCATTTTACAGTTATTTTCGCTTCTAGGTGAGTCTTTGCTTCCAGATTTCATCAGAAAGGGAGCTATATATAGGTGTGGGTTCTGTGGTCACGCCGATTTGCATGGGGCACAGGCGATGGTCACTGCGACATCCTTTGCAAAGTTCCTGAAGCCTGATGTTGACATTTAAGATTTCCCTTCAGTGTGGGGAAGTAGGCACTTTTATTCACTGCGGGTCAGAGCGTAAATCTGCCCAAACTGGACAGAGAATATACTTCCACAAATACATCAAAATTCAAAATAGACATACCCTCTCCTGCAGGTATACCCACATAAGAATTTATTCTGAGACAATTGGCACAACGATGTTTAGGAAAAATGGAAATAACCTGAATGCTGGGCAAAAAAAAAAAAAAAGTGGTATAAAGGTAGTTTGTCCTTACAACGGGCTTCTATGCAGTCACGAAAAAGATGATAGTCACCCACATAGAAAACCCTATTATTGATTTAAAAAAAAACAAGCTGCACAATAACAAGCATGTACGGTTCCACTTACACGAAGTTTCCCTCTTACTAACCTACCTGCTGAATGCTAGTCTCTGAATCAGACTGCAGGGCACTTTGGGAGGCTATCTCTGAATCAGACTGCAGGCACTTTGTTTTTCTCAATTTTTCAATTTTCTACAACAAGCATGTATTTTAGCATGTATACCAGCAAAGTTTAACAATATTCAAATGTTCCCAATAAAATAAGCTATTCAAGCCACGTGAAAACTGGCGATGCCTGTCATCTGAAGGGGCATTCGGGCTCCCTGGTGCGGGGGAAAGGGCAGCTCCAGCATCGGGCCCCTGCAAACCCCTCGCCAACCCTGCAGCAGCAACAGCAGTCCAAGGGGGTCGAAGGGGAGCGCAGGGCCCTGGCTCTCTCTCTCCTGGCCTCTCTGGCCAGGTGTCAGCTCCTCACTATCCCTCATGTAACCACTGGTCCAGCCTGGCCTGGGGTAAACGGCGAGGCTGGTAGGCGATAATGTGTGTTTGGCTGTGAAAGAGGCTGTTGTTAAGCTTTTATTCTCTGCTGGCAGCTACATGAATGAAAAATGCTAAGTGGCTGGGAAGGCGTGGGGAAGGAAAATCATTTCTCTCGACTGTCTTCAAAACCAGAAGAAATCCACTAGCAAGCATGCTAACAGGACGTGAACCAATCCCTTGAGTCAGTGCTCAGACCACCCAGCGCAGAATCACCTGGGGACTAGCTAAAGAACGCCTCTGCCTGCCAAGGCAGCGGACAGGAAGTGGTCAGCGAGGCCCCCCGGTTCGCAGTGCCCCGCACCCAGGGGCTGAGCCCAGAGAGACCATGGGGAGTTGGGGCTGCCTTCCAGCCTGGACTCACAGCAACAGGGTCAGACCACACAGTTAATCCAAGGTCAAGCTGGGTCCCTCCTGTGGAGAAAACTTTCGTGCTGCCCACGGTGGTGGGTCAAGACCTGGCTCCCTCACTGGACATTAAGGCCTTCACTGGCTGCCACCATTATGTCTCCAGGGCACCCTTGCTGCAGTGCCTCGCCCATCAGGCCTGTGCTCACTCCATGTCCCACACGCTGGGGGCCCCTGGAGAACACACACCTCTGTAGGGGTCCAAGCTGGGCCCAGGAATCACCTCCCCTGCGAGGAACCACCTCCACCTCATGATTTGAGCCCTGTGGTTCCCGGTACAGAGGCCACCATCATGCTGGAATCTTCCAGACATTTACTCTTGCACACAAGGCAGGGACTGCATCTCTGTACCCAGCAGAGCAGACACTTGCCGATGAGCTGGAGGCTCAATGCTGACGTTTCCGAACAGACAGTCCACCAGCGCCCCACAGAGCTAGCCTCCACCAGGCCGAGGTGAAGGGGCAGCTCCCTCGGCCAGCAGCTGGGACTGTCCCTCTACCAAAAGGTCAGGACCAACCACACAGATGGAACCTTCTAGAAGCACATGTGCGCCCTGGAAGAAAGAAGGGGCCGCAAAGGCAGGAGAATGAGTCCAGGGAACCTACCAATTCACAAAGGCAGTAGGCGGTGTCTTCTCCTTCCAGGCATGCTTTTCCAGTCTTCCCCTTCCCTCCAGCCTACCCCCTGAGAAAATCCTGACTAAACGATGTCTTTGTGGATGGGAGAGCAGTCAGGATGCCAAGAACATACCACACTCCTACAAAATGGGCTGGTCGCACGTGGGATTGGGAGAGATTTTTTTAAAGTCACCACAGGATGAAAAGATGATTCATGGTGAAGAAGCAAACTGCTTTTGCTCACGACCCCTCTCCCAGATGAGCACTCTCAACTTAGAGGGTCCCTTAAGGGTCCTTCTAGACAGGTGGTTCTGCCCCTTGCGGGGCTCACAGATGGGCTCCTTGCAGGTCTTAAGGTGGGCCTGGCGTTCTCCTTACAGTTCCTCCCCACTAGCCATCTGTGCCAGATACTCTCCTGTCACCAGGTGAAGGAACCCGGGCAAGTCACCTTTCACAGCCTCAGTTTACGGGGTCAAAGAAACATACTTTGCAGGATGACTCTAGGGATGAAATAAAAATGTATGAAATGTGCAGAGGGGGTGTTCAAAGGTTGCTTCTCTCACTTTTCTGTTCCTGGAAGAACACAGGTACACACGTAGCACTTGTGTACACGCACTGCACACTCACCTTTTGCTCTAGGCCCCGTGACTCCCCCCTGCTCCTTCCTCCACTCAGAAACCAACTTTGGGAACAGCCTGCACTTGGCGGAGGCGGTTCCCGTGGCAACCGCGGCTCCAGGGCCCCACCCACCCACATCACCCAAACTCTCACTCCTGCTGGAACCTTCTTCCCAGGGGGCAGGCTTGGGCTTCCTCGACATACCTTTTCACACGCGTAGGAAATCCTCAGGCGTCCTCCAGTGGAGAAATAAGCTTTGTTGGCTGTTGTCAGTCTTTCCCCCCTTTCTTTCCCCGAGGCTGGTACCATCTCACAGGGTTTGAATGTTTCTAGAATCAAGCCTGGTGCCTGCCCGCAGACAGATCCAAGCTCAGGAGGCCCGGGCCGGGTCTGCTCGCTGCCCACCTCCCCCAGGGCCCGGTGGGGCGCCCACTCCTACCCCTGCCCCAGGGCGGCCCTCCACCACCCACGCTGCCCTCGCGCTGTTCGTTAACAGCGCTGAAGTATATTTTGAATGTGGTTAAAAGGGGAAATGGTGGGTGACATAATATGCCGATAGAATAAAAATTAACCACAACAAAAACACCCATAGGACAGTACACCACAGTGAACCGTAATGTAAACTAGGACTATAGGTAACAGTGCCGTCATAACAATATTCCCTCACCAGTTGTAACAAAGGCAGCACACGGATGCAAAATGCCAAAGATGGGGGTGGGTGTATGAGAACTCTCTTATTTTCTGCAATATGTATATATATATATATATATATATATATATATTAGGGAAATCATGGTCGATTACATAATTTTAGGGAAAGCCAGAAAAGAAAAAGAAATGGCAGCAGAGGGGTGAAACCCGTCCTTCTGAAGGAGGCTGGCTCATGCCCCTGGAGGCAGGGGAGCAGGCTCATGCAAAGGTCCTGAGGTTCTCAGTAACCGCCTGGATGCTGCAGCCAGGCAGCCCAAGTTCCACTCATGCTTCTGATATAGACTCCCTATGTGAGCTGGGGCAAGTTTTTAACCTCAAGGAGCCTCAGTTTCCCTGTCTATAATAAAGGGTCATTGAGAATGGGCAAGACCCTGCTGAAACACAACTGGGGAGCCCCTCAGCAAGGGCGTATTTGCACTGATAGGCAAGGTAGTGGGGATCCTGCTCTACTGCAGCATGGCAAGGCTGCAGCGATTTGGGCTTCCCTGCTCCATCCCTGCCCCTAGCAAAGAGCACCTACATGGCACAGGGCTGCCAGGGGACCTGATGCAGTGCCAGACATAGGGCCCCAGCAACCCTTAGAAACAATGGTGATTCTCCCTCACCCTTATCTGCCCCCTTCTCGCGGGGGTCCCAGATTCTAGGGCCTCTCCAGAGCTTGTTTCCCAAAAGAATAGACCCAAAACACACTGTGTCCTTTGTTCTAAGTGAGCTGCACACACGGAAGAAGTGACTCTGGCTGCAAACATCGTTAAGGGCTCCCTTGCCTCTCCGGGCCCTCTCACCGCTCACCAGCACCACCTCTGAAGCAGGGCCGCCGTCCTCGCCAGAACAAAAGGCACCAGGAGAGGCAGCACAGCAGTGCCAGCCTCCGCCATTTAGTGGGCATCTGGTATGCCGAAGTGCTGGGTGCCTGGGAACCGCTGCGCCACACGGCCTCAAATTCTTTTGGCAGTTAGTTTTGCGTCGTCACAGGTCTTTTCTTTAACTGTCATCTCAACTCCCAAACCTATCGGGCACTCTTCATCCTTGTGGCTGCTTCCCTACCCCTGACCACGGGTTCCCCAAGGTCGGACCTTTTTGGCCAATCCAGAGCATCTCCCAAAGATGCTGCCAACTCTATTAAAAGTTTAGTTTTCACTGTTCTTGCTCCTCCATTTCCACAGTAATTATTTTAAAGATTTCGCCTCACCCCACCAGTCAATCTGCAAATTTTTTAAGAAAATCAGACTGGAAGAGGGACGGTTCATTCACTATGAATGGAGCTCTTGGGAGAATGAATGGTCCATGACCCCTCTGATCTCTCTGAGCCCTGGGAAGCTCATGTACTCTCTCTGATGTCTGGGTGTGCCCAGCTCAGGGGGATGAGGCCACATTGGAAGAGGGGGGCGGTGACACAACCCATGTGGAGGAAATGGCTTTGCATTCCAGGAGCTGCCCTTCCCTTCTGCACAATTCCCAGAAACGGGCAGCTTCCCCGAGGCTGCTGATCTACAGGCCATGCATAAATGGGGTGTGGCCCTGCCAATGGTCTGGGCTGCTTGGCATTCCTTAAGCCTTCATTTCCCCTCCTGCAGACTTCGCTCCAGCCTCTTTCTCACACCTTTGCTCAGCCAAGCCCAGCACTGTCACTGCACCAGCCAACTCCTCCAGGAAGCCACCAATGCATCAGGCTCACTCCATCAGCGAGACTTAACCACTCACCCAGCATGTATGTTATCTCATGCCGTGAAGGACTTTAAACATCATCACATCTAGACAGTAAGTACATGGCATGGCTGCTGCCCTTCCCCAGTGACAGAGCCATGGTAGATATCACTAATCAATCATGTCTTCTTCCTTGCTCAATCTCAGAATCCTTTTCAGTGTAGCATCTTTGGCAGCCAGAACCAGGCCGGGCCAGGGGCAGCAGACCCAGGAGTGCCGCACAGAAAGGTCAGCAGCGAGCTGGGAGGTGTCACAGCCAGAGATTCCTTCAAGGCCAGACAGCTGTCCCTGTGGTTGCAGCAGCTGGGCAGGTAGGGCCTGGAGGCATCTGGAGCAAATACTAGCCACTGGGAACAGACCCTGACTGGGATAAAAGTCTACTGAACTGGACAGAAGCCTGGTGCTTCCAGGTGGACCCCAGACCTAAGGACCAGGGAGAAAGTTGGGGGGATGAGGCAGCTGCCCAGCATAAGTGCAGGCACCTGGTGTCTTTGAGGGCCTCATTTTCCAGCACCTCTGTTGGGGTCCCTCTCTGCTGGGCTGGTCCCTGCCCTGTCCCAGCCAGTCTCCCTGTGGTCTGACACACAAGCTGCTCCCCACCAGCTTGGGGCTGCTCCCTCACCTGGAACCCCTCATAGGGAGCTTGAGCTATGGGTACAAAGTTACCCTTTGTACCTTGCTGACTTCTCCTGTAAAAGTGGGCATGGCGGCAGCATTTGCCTCACATTTATTTGCTTGACTCAGTGCCTTCAATACGTTTGCAGTTGTTGCCACCATCAGCGTCCTCCTTCACAGTCCATCTCAAGGCCCTTCCCTGCAGGAGGCCTCCCTGCCTCTCCCAAGTACTTCTTCATATTTTTACAAACAAACACTCCCCCACGGAGGCATCTGGATGCTGTAAGAAACCTGATATAGCTGCATTGTAGAAGGCATATGTGTGTATGTGGGGGTGAGGGTGGGAGGTGGGAGGGAGTGATGGCGGCTCCCCTAAACCAGCTATCTTCATTTTTGCGTCCCTTGCACCAAGCACAGCGCCTGGCACACAATGGTTGCTTAACCAGCACTCATTGATAAAGGACAAGCCCCCACAGCTTCAGGGCTAGTAGGGCAGGAGCGACGGCCCCTGCACACACAAAGAGAGCCTTAGGTCCTGCCTCTCCACAGCCCACAGCAAGCCTACGCAAGCTTGCTAGAGGGTTGCCCAAGCAACCAGGGGCAGGCGACTCCTGATGACCACACTGAGGTTAACCAGAAGAAGGGCCCAGTGGAGACTAGAGAGTCGCACAGTGCAAACTCTAAGTGCTCCAGGAGCGCAGAGGAAAGGAAGAGATGGGAAAGGCTGGGGGTCAGGGAAGCCTCCTTAGGCGGCAGACTGGGGGCCGAGAAAGGTATTCCAGGTGAGAGCCAGCACAGCTGCAAGGGCCTGGAGGCAGGGACACGTGGGTGGGCTTTATTACCCCATTTTACCATCAGGGAGACAGAGTGGGAGGTGTTAAGCCACCTGATCAAGTGCACAAGTTAGTAAAGGGGGAAACTGGATTCGTCACCCAGACCTGGTGAGCTGCAAACCCCAAACCCTCCCTCTCTTGCCACCCTGCTGGCCCACCAAGCGTGTGGCTCTAAATGGGTCTTGGAACTGAGGGGTTGCCGAGGGACTGAGTGTCTGGGGGGCCAGAACGCGTGGCCCGCAACTTCCCGATTCACGGGAGTGAATCGCCCGCAGCCGCGCTCAGAGAGGCCCACCCGGGCCCAGGGAGGGGAGCTAGGCCTGGACGCTCTGGGGTCCCCCCGCCGAGGTGCCGCACACTCCCCACAACCTGGCAGGCCGCTGTCCTACCCCCAACCCTGTTCCGATTCAAGTGCCTGCCTCCTGTCCCTCAGCCCAAGCCCAGGGGAGACCCTCGTCCCTCAGGGCCTTGGGGCTCCCTCTGGGGCGGCTCAGGTTCAACCCTTCACCAGCTGGGTTTGGGGGCAGCCCCTGCTCCCGCCTTCCTGCCCAGGCACCCCCCTTCCCCCAGCAGCTCACACCAGCCCTGCACCTCAACCTGAAGCCAAGGCCCAGCCGCTCGGAGGCACACCCATCCTAGCAGCTCGTGTCTGCCCTCAGCAGGGCCGCTGCTCCACGGCACCCCTCCTCAGCTGACCCCCAGCACACGCTCCTCCCCGGGAAGCGCCATGCGCCCCGGAAGCTGCCCCTGACCGTGGCTCCCAGGCCCGCCTCAGCAGCTGTGGCCTCCGGTCCCCAGGCAGCCTCTGCCCCTCCTCACACAGAGCCCCAGTCTACCTGTGACCGTTCTCTCTGCCTCAACGGCCTTTTTGCCTCCTCTCCTCCTCTGGTGCCTGAGAGCGAGGGGCGGGCTAGGCCCGGCTGTGAGGTGGGGGCCCGTGTGAGCCCCTCCTGGGCTGGGAGCTGGGTACTGGTCAGCTCCACACACATGTGGAAGAAAGACAGTGTGAGAGGAATTGTCCCTGCAGCCTCGGGAGGCCCCGGGGCAGGAGCGGCATCCCCAGCCCAGGAGAGAAGTACCGGGAAGGGAAGGTCAGGGAGCCCAGCCCTGGGCACTTGGGCAGTTCAGTACCTTGGGAAGGGGCAAGGAAGGAGCAACGAAGAGGCAAGGAAGGACTCCTTCCTTGTAAACTGTTCCTGCTGCTAGGCTGGTGCTCCCTTCTTGAGGGCCTGCCCTCTTCTCCCCTGAAATCTAGGTGTTGGTTCACCATCACATTTCCACTGCTGTACTGGGGGAGGGGCTGAGAGCTGGGGTGCATCTGCTTTGTCTCCGCATTTCCCCAGAGCCTGGCACAACGTCCTGCACAGAGACTTGTGGAGCTGTCTGCAGTTTTAGAATGCAGAGCTGACTCTGGGGCCTGCTGGGAGACTGGACTTGGGTGGAGGGTAGAGCAGAGGGGGTGGGGGTGCCTTGCCTGTGGCCACAGGAGACCCAGCGGAGTGGCTGAGACCCTCACACAGGAGATACCAAGGGGAGACCCCCGTGGGCCCCTGCTCCTGTCTTTCTGCCCTGCCATGCTCCTCCCCTTCCTCCCGCAGCCACTCAAGCCACTTCTTCACCTCAGATCTGAGGCCAACACCTCGTACTCTGTGTGCATGCTAGAACACTGTCCCAGCCAGAACTGCCCACTCGTGGGGCCCACGGCCTCATACCAGCCCCTTTGGTAAGAGGCCCAGAAGGGGAGGGGAGGAACAGACAAGAACGATGCCAGGGACAGCAGCAGCCTCCTGCCTGTGAGAGGGATGCTTCTTACCAGGTTTGATGAAGGCTAAACTCCAGCCCTCCAAGGGGGTTGACCCCCACCCCCCCAACTTCTTTACCCTGCGGCAGCATCACGTGGGACTCCAGAAGCAGATTCCTAAACTCACCTATTGGCCGGGGCCACACTGGTAAGAGAGCGAAGGCGGCAAGCACATGGCAATAGGGAGCAGTGAGGCCTACCGCAAACAGGCGGCCCCTGTCCCGAGCACCAGCTCACTGCGGCAACACGAGCTGCCAGATAGTCCACCTTTTTGTAGAACGCCAGGAATCTGAATTGCTACGAGGAAATTCCTGATTTCCTTATTTTTTAATGTCAGCTACCAATTAAAAAGTTGAACACATCGTTTAAACCAAACAACTCGCACACATCCCCCTCCCTCTGTGCAGCTTCAAACCAAAGGCGGCCACCTCTGGCCTCCTGGAGTGGAGTAGCCAGCGCACAGAGGTGTGAGATCAGGGGGAGAAGGGATGTCCCCGACGAGAAGCAATGGGGACATCACTCAGCCTGAAGGCCCAGCTGTCTCTGGGGGGGGGTGCAGAGCCTACCCCAGGTGGGCAGAAGGGCTCATTCATATTTGATTTGTTCTCATCGCTTATATTCAAAGTGCTAAATATCGTTAACGGAAAATATGGAAATGTTTATGTGGGACCAGATATGAGAAAGAAATAGGGCCCAGGCCCTTTCCTGAGGTGAGGAGAGACAATCCAATCCCGTTTTTAAGGAGTAACCAGACTGCAGAGAGGTGGCCTAGCGCAAAATAAAAGGGAAACTTCCTGAAAACGAGGCAGGCATGTCAATGAGCAGCCAAGGGCAATATGGGGTTTTCCTCTGCGAAGGCCTGGGAAGCAGGATGGGGGGTGGGGGTGGGGGCCTGCGGTCCGGCTCGGGAGTGTGCCACCACGCCTGCAGGACTGCCCCAGGACACTTCCAGACCCAGATTCACTGTGAAACCCACTCAGCGTGAGCGGCAGAGGGCTACTTTTCACGCCCCTCTCCCCCATGCCCTAAACAGCTGCTGCATTTTTTCCTGCTCTCCTAACCAGCTGACCCGGCCAGGCAGCTCTGCCTAGGATGGAGGGGGAGGGAGGGACAGAGCTGGCAGATCTGTTCCATTCCCAAGGTGCAGGGCTAGTCGGTACAGGCGGGAGGCTCCGGCCTCTCCCCACTCTGCTTTCTACATATAGCAGTTTTATAAAAAGTCATGAATCACAGCAACATTTGCCCCTCTGCGCCTTGGTTTCCTCACCTGTTAATAACCATCCATCTCACAGGGTTGTTGTGAGGACAGAATGAGCCAACACATGCAAAGTACTTGGAACAGTGCCTGGCACAGAGTAAGCCCTATAAACTGTTTGCTATTATTACTGTTATTTTCACGATCATTATTTTATGAGAACTCTCACCAGTGCCCCCTCCACATCTACAGAAGGGTGCCCGTAGGCAGCACCAAGCCCTGAGGGGTGCGGAAGGTGATTTTTTTGCATCATCTCCAGACTGAGGCTCTCAGAACAGCCCACTCTGCAGGGAGCCCCCAGCCTCTTAGCTACAGCTGGGCCCATCCCAGAGTTCAAGGAAGCAAATTTTATTTCTTATTCTTGGAGGAATGATCACAACCCACAATCCATGGCTACCTTGTTTCAGGGGCACAGAGAAATGGGGGAGCTGGAGAGCTTCTCCCTCACCCCCTATATGCAGCCCATCTGATGGGGACGCTTCTTGGGGGTGGGGGGTGAGCAAAGGTAAGTAAGAGGCAGAGCTGAGCACTTGTTAAGAGGACAGAACGAGTCAGACAGGTCCAATTTTGAATCCTGGCTCAGCCACTTACTAGCTGTGTGAACTCAGACAAATTTCAAACCTCTCTGTGCAAAACTACTGTTGGTGGGGGGTGGCAGCAACCAGCTGGAGGGGGGATCAGGCTGAGTCCTGTGGCCAGGATTGATAAATATAAGGCCTTTTATTAAACCTTAATATTTGACACACTTTACATAGACTTCCCTGAGCCCCACCACACCCCAAACTAGGAGAGATTATTGTTACATTTCCCCAAAGTACCCAATTGTCTGAATTGACAGCACCATGCAGGCTGGCAATTCATTGCCTAATTGTTCATGATGTAACATGTGTCTTCCCCCCTAGACTATCAGCAACATGAGCGCAGCCCCTCTGTTTTACTCTTCACTGGGTCTCTGGTGTCAAGCACTCGCCTGATACAGAGAAGACGCTCAGCCAATACTGCCAATCCTCCCCCTCCCAGCTACTCTGCAAAATGTTCCAACAGGAAGGAAAGTTTTTTGACCCCTGGTGCTTGCTCTGGTTATTGGGAGAGAAAGGCTTGCTTAAGAATTTGATCTGGCTAATAACAGCAATAATCCATTCGCCCCTGCAGCTTCTTACCGAAGGCAAAAGTAGAGGTCTTTGTTTAGACATTGTTTAGACAATGCCTTTTCAGATGTAAGAAGGTAAGCCAATAGCCTGGTCCAGGGCAGACATCATCATTGTGCAGGAAGGCCCCTTTGAAATGGAAATTTGGAGATTTTAAAAGGTCTAGGGGAAAGTGTCCAGGAAAATTGGTTGGTCCCTGGAAAACAGCAGTAAACTAAGCTTGAGGAGAGAGACAGCCAGAGAAAAGGTCTCCAAGGGTGCGGCCAAGGAAGGGGAAGATGCCTGAAACTCAATTTTACATTCAGCCCTGTTCTGGGCTATGGGTGACCATCTTACACGGCTTTGGTGAAAGCCTGTGATGGACACAGCGGTGGATTAGTGGGGCCTGGGGAGGAGGCAGCCAGGCTTACTGCGGGCACATGCAGGACTGAGCTGGACAGAGGCTGGACAGCAGGGCCTGGGGCCCAGGATCACCCCAAATCCTCAGAAATATTGCAAGCAGGAAGGGTTTTCACGCAATACTCAGTAAAGCTTTTAAAGGGAAAAAAAGTACACTCAGAGAAAAACCTTTGGGAATAATTAAAAAATAATGGGAGAGCACCTCCCCAATTTCACCTGTGTGGGGTGAGGGCCAGAGCTGGGGTCACTGGAGGAGAGAAGGCTGACAGGCTGCTTGGAGCATCTGTGTTGCAGCAGCACCATCTTCCTTTAAGGGTGAGGAAAGGAGGCTTAGCTGGGTGGTAGGTTCGCACAACATCACTAAGACAACAGGGAGCAGGAAAGAAATGGGAGCAGGGGTCTCCGTGGCCTCACAGACTATGTCCTTTTCCACTCGCCTGGGGGGTCATCGGAGGAAGAAAGGGTGCGCCAAGAGTTCCCCCTGGCTGCGCGGCCCCACACCCCTGCCCCCTGCCCCAACACCAGGCACCGCCAGAGACCCCGCTCCTCCCCTGTCTTTCCTCTTCACACCAACCCAACATTTTTTAAAAAGTCCCTATTCAATGTTTTATTAGAATGGTTATGTTGTTGAATTGCCAAGTGACCTGCCCCTGTTCCCCTCGCCATCCCTCCGGCCACCCCAGTTTGAATCCAGAAGTAAAACAGAGGCTTTGTTTCTTTATTTTGATTTCCTCCTTAAAATCTCAAACATGCAGGAAACACCCACCCAATTCCAGATAAGTGGGCTGAGGCTGCTGTCCACTGCAGGTGGGTGGGACCGGGGTCAGTACGCGGGGGTGGCCGGGCAGGCCCTGATGCCGGCTGACCTGAGGTCCTGGGAGCGCCGGGGGCACCTGACCTCTCCCGGGCCGCAGATGGGAGCAGCTCAGACAAGACGCTAGCAGGGTTGCCCAGCTCCGTGGCCCAAGGAATCTCGACCTGAAGGATGTGGGTGGGGAGGGATGGCAGAAAGGACATTTCTCACACAAGTTACTGGTTTAATTCATACCCCCGGGGCTCTGGGGCAGCTCCACCCTTCTTCCATCATCTCCGGTTACTATAAAGCAGCCATTGAAAGAAGGACTTGACAGAGGCTATGTGGGACTGCTGAGCCCCTAGTGGGAGAATGGTACTCACCCAAAGAGAAAGGGAGTGTGCTATCTCTCCCCACCCCAGGCCTCCATTTTCAGAGGAATTAAAATATCAAGGGGGAATTGGTGTATTAGCTAAAATGGGGGGCAGGGGGCAGTATCTGGAAATTCTAAAGGATAAAAATATAAAAGATCCTAACCTGAATTAAAATTAATTTTGCTTTAGAATTTAATGTATAATGCTTTGGGGGCCATGAACTTGTCCCAAACCATACTCCCCCCAAAAAGGGGAGCTCTTAAAAGGGTTCAGTGGGCCTCCCCAGCTCCACCACACCTCTGACATCCCCCACAACCCCGCTAGTCTTATTTTCAATCTGGGTCCTTGGTATTCCAGGGTCAGCTAACACATAGTATGTGTAGTAGGCTCTTTTTAAACCCAAACCCTTTTTGTGTGTGTGTGCCTATAAACATGACATGTATGTATATTCCTATATAATTAAGCAGGCATTGGTTTTAAATTGTCTGTACCACTGGTGAAGTTTCAGGACATTTCCACTGTGGGACAAGCCCCAGCCAAACAGGTCCCTGCTGAAGCTCTGGGTTCCTGGCCCTTGCCGGCTTCTGCAGCACCCATCAGAGCAAAGAAACAGAAAACTCTGCGGCTCATTTCTGCGGCTTAATAAAAAGAGGACTTGGGGACCCCCTAAGGTCCTCGCCTTCTGTGCAACTAGTTCAAGTCTTTGTCCTTAATCATGATTTAGTGAAAATGGAATATGCCTGGGTAAGGAAGATCTTTCTAGGTCGGTTTAGATTTTTTTCTGCACGGCTTTAAAAAGCAGAACTCAGCGAAGTGTTCTACCTCAAGCCTGAGCTTTATGCAAACGAGATCACACCTGGCTCCAGTTTAAGCCTTCCAGTGGGTGGAAAGGAGAAGGCTCGAGACAGTGGGTGGAGAAACTGTCTCCTGTTGTCAGGGAGAACTTCTCCCCTCTGCATCTGGAAAGCTGGCTCTTCCTGCTGCACAGCAAGGAGCGCCCAGACCAGGCCCCTGGGACATTTGTTTATATGAAAGCAAAGAAAATGGAAAGGTGGAACAGGAGAAATTAGAGATTAGAAAAGCACTACTATGTTATACTTTAGCCTCCCTTGTATTACAGGAGCACTAGGCTTTAGAATATAAAATGCCATCCTGAAGTATTTGTTAAAGATTGTGCAAGATGAATTGCTTAACAAATCAGTGTCATCCAATCATACAAACAAAATCATGTTTTCTCTCTCTCTTTTCCGAATATACACACCTACCATTTAAATTCAAGTTCAGTCTGGGCAGCTGTGACTAAATTATACTCTGCAGCCTGGACTGAACCCACAACTGTCAAGGCAGATGTTGCTGAGGGTGGAAGGACTTCTTTGAAAAAGGTTAAATCTGAAAATACCTACTCATCCTACTCCCCATGGAGCCACAGTCAGCAAAAGGGATCTGCTGTTACCCTAGATGGAGACCCACGCTGCACTTCCACCGCACTAGCTGGGAACACGAAGCCTGAAGACAGATGCAAAACATGAAAATCCTGGAGCCAGGCTTAATTACAAAGGATATATTTTAAGTCCTGCTCTACCCTCAAAAGGATCAAGTGTAATTGACAAAATGGTCCTATCTGTTCATTGTGGGTGGTGGCACATGGTATTTCTTACTGCATCCTTTGTATTTCTCCTTTATCCTTTGCAAAATTAAAAAAATATATCAAGGGCTCAAATGATTTGGGGGCTCAACACTGACTGTGTCTCTACCTGGGCCAGCTCTCTGCCTCTGTGTGGGCTGCTCCCTCCCCTCCCCTCAGGAGGCCTCTGCTCCACTGAAGCAGTTATGACCCTGTGGGATGTGTCCCACGAGCACAGGATGGGCCATGCCACCTTCGGTCGGTCATTCTGTTCCAGGCGCAGCGTGCTGTTCAGGGAAGGAGCTTGTGCCCAGGACCAGGCAGCCTTGATGGAATCCTGACCCGGCCCCTCTCTGGCTGTGACCGTGGGAGCTCTACCTAACCTCCCTGAGCCTCAGTTTCCACATCAGTAAGAGGCTGTCAGAACAGCACTGTTGTGAGGCATACAGATGGTGACTATAACGTGCGTAGCACAGAGCAGCTCACAAGTCTTTGCTGAAAGACAGATGGACGGCAGACAGGAAGGGAGGGAGGGAGAGGGGAAGGGACAGATACACAGAGAAGCTGTCTTTAAACCATGCCATCCGAGGAGCAGCTGAAAGCAGAGCAGCTCCTCCTGGAGAAAAGCTTCATTTTCAAAAGTTCATGTAGGACAGCACTGATGGGGATGACGGAACCCCCACACGAAGTGGACTGACGTGAAGATCAAAGCGCTCCCTGTCTCCAGAAGGGTCCATCTGATGCCAAAGACCCCCCCACCCCATCCCCAACAGGCTGTCACAGAGGAGGGACTTCCCTGTTGAAATTTCCCAGCTTTTACTTAATGGGTCACGTTCCCATTTTGGCCATATTTGTCTAATCTGTTCCTTAAAATCACCATACTTTTTATTTTTTAATCACCACGCTTTTTATTTTAAAATCTTTCCTTAGCCTTAATCTGAGTAAAATAGCCATGAGAACACAGGTTTGATGTGATATCTACATTTAATAACACATATAAATGAATTTTATAATACATATGAACCACGCCAGAATGAAAGGTGCTATGTGACCCTAAAATCATCTTCCTGGCCACTGTGAGAAACCTGCTCGAATGGGTGACTCTAAACTAAATACGCTCAAGGGACCCCTTCTGGTCTACGATTCTGGTGTCTGAAGGCTGCTGCATACGGATAAAGCCCTTCGTTCTTCTGGTGTATCTGGTCTCTTCAGCGCATTTCATTTACGTCCCATGACAACCCTGAGGCTGGGCGGGGCTGTGACAGACGGAGCCTGGGCCCCCAAGCACAGCACCCACCCAGAACCCTACAGAAGTCGGCAGAGGCCCCAACGGAGCTCAGAGCTCCCGACTCTTCACTCCCACCCTCCTCCACTCAGTGCCCCGCACGCTGCACAGACAGCTCCATTCCTGGCGCTCTCCACAATCGCATCAGCAGTACAACCCACACGTAAATCACAGTGTTTTATCATCTAGGTGGCTGAAGCCAGGCTCCCCAGGCAGAGGACATGCCCCTCCAAGACCCAGAACGTCACCTCGGCAACAGCGAGGACCTCGTTATCATTTGTCCACTAGGCTAGCAGCAGGCCCCCACCTAGGGAAGCCACTAAGAATGTTCAAGAACAATGACAGGCAGTGGCTAAGAGAGTTCAAATAGAGGCGAGAGGCTACTCTGGAGGCTGCTCTTACGCAAGCTTCAGCTAGATACTGCTATTTAATGGTTTGCCAAACCCCAAACAAAACCATTTCTGCCAACCCTAAAGAACACCTAGGGCTCTATATGAGATTCTACAAAGGTTCCATGCACTAGGATTACTTTCCAGAATCCTACAACCTCCAGATGGTTCCTAGGCCAGATAAGTCCTGAAACCCAGAGGGGCCAGCCTCTCCAGAACATCAGCTAGTTCCATCCCCCTATCCCATATTATCAACAGCCCTTTCCAACATGCAAAAGTTAGAATGGGCATAGCCCAAATACCCCTAAAGAGTGGAAGAAGGATCAAACATAATGGCGAAGTTATACAGAGAAGGTAGGATTTAACAAATGAGTATGACTGTTGAATCATTATATTGATATTTCTTTTAGTCTCCAGTGTCTTGGCACAGCTAGAAGGAGAAACCTAAAATTGTAGAACTATAACCCATACCAAACTCTGAAATCTGTTCTATAACTGATTGTTGTGGTGTGTTATGAAATGCATTGCTTTTTTGTACATATGTTATTTTTCACATTAAAAAATTTTAAAAGACCAAAAAAAAAAAAAGAACAATGACAGGAGTATTAAAAGGCTAAATACACATTGCTGCTTCAAGACCCCTACAAGGAGGGAAGCCCGTAGGGGATTGTAAAAGGTCCTGCTCAGTGAGGGGGCAGGCGGGAGGGGCAGGCCAAAGAGGGCTGGGGTTGGAGTCCCTAGGAACAGGTGGCACCAACCTCCTCCCACAGCAGGACTTCTACCTGGAGGACAAGCGATGGGAAACTGCGGCCTGCACAGTAGGTGCTAAGGAGGCCCTTCTCCTCTGCCCTTACGCCATCTCTGCTGGCGGACGCATGGCTTCCTCAGGACAGAACCGCTGGCTGATGGCACAGACTTCAACTCACAGCTGAGAAACACAATTGTCCCACTCTGTTTTCACTCTTGACACCCACCATCGCCAAAATGCAGGTGGAAGCCCTCTCAGGCTGCCGTGCAACGGCACGGTGGTTGGCTGGGAGGGGAGGGCCATAGAGAAGGTCCTCAGTGACATGAGTGAAATAGTGCGGCCGAGGACTAGGGGTTCTTAACCTGGGATCCAGAGCTTGTTTTCAGAGCTCCACAAACCCCTGAGCTGTATGCCCAACTTTGTACATCCAAGTAATTTTTTCTGTGCTTCTTCTTGGCACATCAGAGAGCCATGAACCAAGAAGATACAAACTACCGCTCTGGCCTCCAGCCCCCAGTCTTCCTGGCTGCCTACCCTAAGCAAAGACTTGCTGAAGTGGCACTAATATTCCATCCTTGCATACAAAGACGTCGTAAGAGGTGAAGGCATCTTTGGGAGAGCTCAGCTCTGCCAACCCACTGTGATTTGGGTTTCGTTACTTGCAGCCAAAAGCATCCCCACTGCTGCAGCACCGTAGGGCCCAGGGGGACCCTCTGAGATTATCAGGGTTGTGGGGGCCTCACAGTCCACCAACTAAATTCCTCTTAAGCCTGAATTCTCTGCTCAGCCCCTAAATGAAGGGGACTTGCTGCAAGTCCCAGGAGCCCACATGGCTCCTCCATTCTTCCCATCCTCAGCTGCGTCTGGAACTCAACACACATACTGTGGACACAAGACCGTCCCACACAAGTCTTGCCCAAGAACATGCTGCCACTTAATCCGCACAATTGTGGTTCCTACAAACTACACATTGCTCATGTCCACGTATGTTTTTAGCCACCTGTGGGGAGGCACACTCTATTTGGGGGCATTTCATTGAACAGATGACACTGATTATGCAAGACATAAAATAAAAAACGGAGGCGACATTTCCCTAAAAACTCATTTGATCCCACAGGCTGGTTGGCCTATGATTCTGACTGATGGTAGAAACCAGCCGTTCAATTCATTAATGCCCTGCAATCCCAGGTGATCAATGGACAGAGCCCAGGGGAAACTGATTTGCCCCCTTAAAAGCATCTCAGATCAACTGAGACCTGTGGTTAGAAGTTATAATCATAGTTATACCTATCATGAAAATGCCTTGTGTAGGTAAAAAACAGGAGAAATAGAAAACCAGACCATTTTATGCAGGAGCAAAGCTGGCAACCCTGGAAGACTGCCACTTGCTTCACCAGGGTCAGCAGAGGTCCTCCACAGCTCCTGGGCTCCTTCCCGGCCCCTCCTCCCCTTCCCAGAAGGAACGTCCGAGGCCACTGCGGGGAGGGAACAGAGCCCCAGGGCACCCTGCTTACTCAGCAACCTCCCCTCTACCCCCCACACCCCCCATCCCAGAGAGGCCGGCAGACCCTGTAGCCTTGAAAATCCCAGAGCATGAATGTCTCCCATGCAGCCTGCCCTGACAGGGAAAGGATAAACTACACCATAAACCACAGACAGAAAAACTAACTGGTTGCTGGGCAGTGAGAACAGACCCGAGGGTAAAAACCATAGCCAGAAACCTTTCCAGCCCCCTTCAGCTCAGCCGTGCAATTTACAGGAAATTAGGAGGTTTACAAAAAGTTAGCCAGCTCAAGTTTCTTCCCTGAAAAGAGAAGCAGGAGAAACTCTCAGAACTGTCTCCATGCAAGTGCTTTGTTCTCTGTGAAGCCCCTGACACGTGTCACTCATTGATACCAACAGCTCACCAGCCCACACTTCAAGACTAGTGGGTGTCAACAGACTGAAGACATGACACAGGCTATTCAAGACTTCAAACCCAGGTCACAAGAGGGCCCAGAATGGTCTCATGGCCAAAAACGTGGACTTTTGATATGATCTTAGGTAAACTGTTTACCCTTTAAAGCTCCACTTTCCCCATCTGTATATAGGGATAAGAAAACAGTTCTGGACAGGTCCTGTCAATTGACAAGCCAAATCCACATCAAGTGCCTGGTCCTTGTACGTCCTGACAGCTGCTGTCATTCGAGGGGCGCTTTGGAGCCTTAAGTAAGACCTACCCCACCCCCACCCCC
>PVIY010023781.1:0-38924 GCA_004026745.1 Myrmecophaga tridactyla | reverse complement strand
CATTTCATAAAGGCAGAATACTCTCTATTCAATACTGTATGTTTGAAACTGTAATGAGATCATCTGCCTGGGTGATGTGATTTAGTCAAGAGTGGTTGTTAAATTGGATTAGGTGACGACATGTCTCCACCCGTTTGGGTGGGTCTTGATTGGTTTATTGGAGTCCTATAAAAGAGGAAATATTTTGGAGATTCAGAGATTCAGAGAGAGTGGCACTACGAAGCAGAGAGTCCACCAGCCAGCGACCTTTGGAGATAAAGAAGGAAGACGCCTCCCAGGGAGCTTCTTGAAACCAGAAGCCAGGAGAGAAAGTTAGCAGATGATGCCGTATTCGCCATGTGCCCTTCCAGCCGAGAGAGAAGCCCTGACTGTGTTCGCCATGTGCCTTTTCACTTGAGAGAGAAACCCTGAACTTCATCGGCCTTCTTGAACTGGGGTATCTTTCCCTGGATGCCTTTGATTGGTCACATCTATAGACTTGTTTTAATTGGGACATTTTCTCGGCCTTAGAACTGTAAACTAGCAACTCATTAAATTCCCCTTGTTAAAAGCCATTCCATTTCTGGTATATTGCATTCCGGCAGCTAGCAAACTAGAACATGTTGTTTCCAAATATTGTCTCCCATTGTGTAGGCTGCCTTTTTACTTTCTTGATAAAGTCCTTTGATGCACAAATATGTTTAATTTTGAGGATTTCCCATTTTTCTTTTTCTTTCTTCAATGCTCGTGCTTTGGGTGTAAGATCTAGGAAACCGGCTCCCATTATAAGCTTTATAAGATATTTCCCTAAATTTTCTTCTAAAAGTTTTATGGTCTTATATCTAATGTTTAGGACTTTGATCCATTTTGAGTTAATTTTTGTATAGGGTGTAAGATATGGATCCTCTCTCATTCTTTTGCATATGGATATCCAGTTCTCTAGGCACCATTTATTGAAAGACTGTTCTGTCTCAGGTGAGTTGGCTTGACTGCCTTATCAAAGATCAATTGTCCATAGATGACTGGATCTATAGCTGAACACTCTATTCTATTCTATTGGTCAGTATATCTACCTTTATGCCAGTACCATGCTGTTTTGACCACTGTAGCTTTAAAGTTAGGTCGTGTGAGACCTCTGACTTCATTTTTCTTTCTCAGGATATTTTTAGCTATTTGGGGCACCCTGCCCTTCCAGTCTCACAATAATTCTTGATGTCAATAGTTAGTCTCCTCCTGAGTTCACTTTCTTTAAGATTGAGTTAACTCTCTTTGGATATTTGCCTTTCCATGTAAATCTTAGAATCATCTTTTGAAATTGACCTTATACACACACACACACACACACACACAAAAACCCTGCTTCTATTGATTGGTAATACATGAAATATAGAGATCAATTTGAGGAGGATCAACATGTTCACAATATTGTAGTTTCTAATTCTTGACCATAGTATATTCTTCCATCTGTTTTTTTCAATGGCATCATGTCATTTTCTGTATGGAAGTTTTGCACATCTTTGCTGGATTTAGTCCTAAGTATTTCACATATTTGATGCTACTATAAATAGTATTATTCCCTGAATTTAATTTCTAAATGATTTTGGTGCTATATTAGAATATGATTGAATTTTTATATATTAGCTTTTATTCGGTGGCCCTGCTAGAAGAACTTTTCATAAAATTTTTTCTGTAAATTTGTTTTGCATTTGTCCTATTCACAGTTTCAAGGAGAAAACTTTCAATATTTTACCATTAAGTATAATATTGGCTGTAGTTTTTTGTAGCTATTATTTATCATATTAAGAAAATTGGGCGGCTACCGTGGCTCAGCAGGCAGAGCTCCGACCTGCCGTGCTGGAGGTCTGGAGTTCGATCCCTGGTGCCTCCTGCCCATATGCAAATTTAAAAAAAAAAAGAAAGAAAATTATCCTATATTTTTAGTTTGCTAACAGTTTGTAACATAAATGGTTGTTGAATCTTACTGTTTTTTTTCTGCAAATATTGAGATAATCATGAGTTTCCCCATTTTTCTATTAATGTTGTGATCTATACTGATTGATATTTGATATGAAATGAAACCTGTATTCCAAATGCGTTTGGTTATGATGTCGTTTTTTATGTCACTAGATTTGGTGTGCTAATATATTTGCTTAGAATGTTTGTATCTACGTTTATGAGAGAGATTAGCTTGCCGATTTCCTTTCTTCAAAGTTCTTGTCTGGTTTTAATGTCAAGGTTATGGTGGCCTTGAAAAAACTAGTTGAAAAATGTTTCTGCCTGTTTTAACCCCAGCAAAAGTTTGTTTAATATTAAAATTAATATTAATAAATATTAAATATGGCAAACCATCTTAGCCGGAAGACTTTTTGTGCAAATACTTTCAGCTGTAAATTCACTGTCTTTAACAGAGAACACTTCAGCCTTTCTATTTTTTCTTTTGTTTTGGTACTTTATGACTTTCTGGGAACTTTTTATCATCTAAATTTTAAAAGTCATTGGTGGAAAAATATTCATAACATCTACTAGTATTTTTCAATGTCTGTAGTATCTTCAGTGTTTTCTATTTTTCATTCTTAATATTAATATTTTCTGCCTACTCAATTTTTCTTAATTAATCCACATAGATATTTATCAGCTTTATTAGTCCTTTCAAAAAATGTTTTTGTTTTATTAATTTTTTGTATATTTGCTTATTGTTTTATTTCTTTCTCCTTTTATATTTATTATTTTCTTCCAACTGTTTTCTTGTAATTGATTTGTGGTTCTTTGTCTTACTTGAAATTAACATGAAGTTCCAATTCCTCTGAACACAACCTTAGCTGTATCCCTGCCTGTTACAATTTTGATGTTTATTCCATCCCTAAATTGGCCGTAGGAAACACCTTCAAGGCAGCTATATGGCTTTTGACCAATCGCTGTCATTCTTTGAGTAGTTCCTTGCTTTTCAGCTCTACAAGATGTTTCAGGCTCACCTATTTTTAAAAAAGAATGTTTTATTAGGAATGGGCAATGAATTCTGTAGATGGCCTTTTCATCATCAACAATAATCATTTGTTATCTCTCATTATGTATACTAATGTGGTGAGTAGTGTTAATAATTTTTCTAACAATATCCTTACCTTGTATTTCTGGAATAAATTCCATTAGGTGTTTTTCACTTATTTATAGGAACTCTTATTTAGGATTTTTGCATAGATATTCGTAAGTGAGATTGGTCTATGGACTTTTTGTGTGTGTGTATTATCTATGTAAGTTCCTCCCAGGTAAGAGATTTTGAGGGATTTTTATTGGCAAGAACCTGAAATAGAAGTGCCTTTGGGCAGAAAGGGGATAAAAGAAGCTGTACATGCATGATATGTCCCTATTGGCTGGGATGGTCTCAAAAGAGCAGAAGAAATGGCTGGCAATTATAGACAGAGGGACAAATGGATGCGTTATAAAGACAGAGCTTTGAAATGAATAGTGGCGCTCTGCTCTCTTATCCCCAAGCCCCTGCCTCACCAGACCAGACTCAGCGCTGCGCTCCCCCAGATGCCCTTTCAAGGGAGCACCTGCTGCCCAGCTGTGAGGGTGCAGTGGGCTGGTGGCTCCTAGGCTCTGCCTCAGCTACAGGGTTGCATGACCCAGGGTCGCCCTTCCAGTCGCCGAGAGAGGCAGATTTGAGAAGATGTCGTGCTCAGTGATTTGAATCTTTCCTTGTTATGGAGCTAACCTCTTCAGCCTTTTGTCCTAAATCTTTATTAATATAAATACCAACCAGCTCTCACTCTCTCTCTCTCTTTTCTTTTTTTTCACCAGTTCTCTTTTGGTTAGTGTTTTTCTGATATGTGTCATCCATCCCTTACTTTTAACCTTTGTATCCAGTATGTGTAGGTGTGTCTTCTGCAAACAAAAGAAGGCCTGTCAATATTTGTTTTTTAACTGGTATGTGTAGTTCATTTACTTTCTCTAATTGGTGATATATATTGCTGTTTCTACCATCTTTATTTCAGTTTGCTCTCATTTTTTACCTATGCTTCGTTTTAATAACCCCAAAAGATAGGAATATTAGCACACTTTCATTTCCCTTAGACTATTACTTACCCCAAGGGCCCTCAAATCCAAACCATACAACCTTTGTTGGTTATAGCAGTCTGTTAAGTCAAAAAACTTGGTCAAAATATTTGGTCATCTTTTCCTCACATTATCTCTTGGAACAGCTCTTAGATCCGCCTATGTTATTTAAATACTTCATATAAAACTCTTTTTAATGTGGATGACAGAGTGCATGACAGAGTGTCATGACAGTCTGACATGACAGAGTGTCTGAACTTGCAAATCTGAGAATATTTTTACCATGCCCTCATATTTGAATCATGGTCTGAACAGATATAAAATTCCATATTCTGGGCGGGTCACGGTGGCTCAGCAGGTAAGAATGCTTGCCTGCCATGCCCGAGGACCCAGGTTCGATTCCCGGTGCCTGCCCATGTTAAAGAAAAAAATAAAATAAAATAAAAAATAAAAAATAAAATTCCATATTCTAAGTTATTTCCTTCAATACCTCTAAAATACTAACTATAATAATCTGATTTTTGATCTTTGTATTCATCTCTCTCTCTAGTTTATATGATAGTTTTATATTTTTATAAATCTACTATGTATCACACTCATATTTTTTATATTTTCTTTCATGTGATTAAATTTCACTATAGTGTGTGGATATTTTTCCTTGTCTCTCCTCTTTAGTATTCTATGTATTCTTTTCCATTTAAGATGTGTTTCTTTTTTTAATTAATTCTGGAAAATGTATCTCAATTATTTCTTCACATATTTCTTTGAGTGCTTCTTCCTCTCCATTTTTACTTTTCTCTCTTTCTTGGACTACTATTATTTAGATATTCTACTTCAATCCTCCGTATCACTTTAACTTTTCTCTTATATCTTTTCCCTTTCATTCCTTCTAGGAATTTTCCCAATCTGCTTCCAACTTGCTAATTCATTACTCAGCTGCATCCATACTGCCATTTATCACACAGATTGTGTCCTTAATTAGAAAACTGTAATTGTAGAAATATCTGCTTGGATCTTTTTTTCAGTTTTCCTATCTTATTGCTAATAGTATTCCTTACTTCACTTTTTGCTCTTATGAGGCCACCTTTGAATCCTTTGTCCATCTGTTCCAATAGCTCTGCTTCTTATGGGAACAGTAACACCGATGTTTATCTTTTGAAATGCTCCTCCAGTCTTGTTATCTGGCTGGTGAATTCCTATGCTATCGATAGGCTGTCAAGGGATACTCCAAAAAGCATGAGTTCTGCAAGCTCTGAGGAGGCAGGTGGAGGAACTTTGGGGTGGAGGAGCTTTAGGTGGAGCACCCCTACCACTAAATCATATCAGGTCAGCCAGCCACCCCCCTCCACATACTCCCAGCCATATTAAGCCTGAGATGCACCCTAGATTATATTTCCCCATCCTGAGGTTTTGGAGGGAGAGGGGTGTCCAGAGTCAGTCCCCTGATGTTTTTCTCAGTTCCCCTGGAGCCTAGGACTTCTGCCATGCAACCAGAGCTCTGAGCCTCTGCAGGTGTCCAGGTGGGCGCTCTCTGTCCCAAGGCAATAGCAAGGAGACCAAGAGCAGGACTCTGCACCTCCCTTCCTATTTAACCTCCCACTGCATTGCTGCTACCTTCTGCCGCTCGCCAAAGCCCCTGCCCATCTACACACCACCCCGGTTCAGAACAGCTCTATCCCTCTTGGGCTTTCTCAGTTTTTCCAGTTCATGGTTTTCCTAATACCATTCCTCCAGGGTTGATCCTGGGTGGGGGACCTAGCCATCCTGCTAAGTCAGCATTTTAGTGGAAACTGGAAATGGATCACTATCATTCCTTAACACATCAAAATCCTAGGCTTCCTTTGATGCACAAATACCACAGAAGACTTGCCAGAGTTGTCATGGGCCAGCAGAAGAGGAAAGGTCAGGTCATGTCAGAAGCCCTAATTATGCTTAGCACATGCAAGGGGATGATACTTTTTAGTTATAAGGTAGCAAATTTCAAGAAGCCATTTGAGTGGGGTGTTGATAATATGTATTTGAAAGGGATCAGAATTTGTCCAGTAAACCTTTCAGGGGTTATCACTTTGTGGAGACTCTTAACTTTCTTTCTCTAAGCAAGTTGCACTTGTGTTAATTCAGAAACATATAGAAAAGAAACATTAAAAAATAAAAAAGGAGCAATACAAATGTTCATAAGGCATTTGGCTTTGCAGGTTTGAAGCTTCAGAGGGATATTTGGGGATCATCCATCCACAAATACAGTTGAGGCCATGGCAGCAGATGAAATAAATGGGAGAACCCAACAGAGGAAGAAACAGAGAAGGTTGATGCTAGAACTGTGGAGGAGTCTACCGTTCAAGAGGCAGGGAGAAGGAGCCCAAGAAGGAAGGGGGAGCAACAAGAAAGAGGAGGCAATACCCCAAAAAGATAGGCTGGAGAAGCCAGGAAAACCAAATGGTCCAAGAAAGAAAGAATAGCCTCTCAAGGGTCTAACACCAAAGGCAGGACAAAAATAATCGGGAATGAAAAGTGTCTTTGATTTGAGGATCCAGGAGGTTGTGGAATTGAAAGGAGTATTGGAAGCAGAAAGCAGAATACACTGAGTTTTAAACTGAGTTGACAAAGCAATAGGCTGAGTACCCAGTCTTGGGGTTTGTTCATATGAAACTTAACCCCACAAAGGATAAGCTAAGCCAACTTAAAATTAGGCCTAAGAGTCACCCCCAAGAGAACCTATTTTGTTGCTCAGAGGTGGCCTCTCTCTCTCAGCCAACATGACAAGCAAACTCACTGCCCTCCCCCTCTCTACATGGAACATGACTCCAAGGAGTGTGGACCTTCCTGGCAACATGGGACAGAAATCCTAGAATGAGCTGAAACTCAGCATCAAGGGATGGAGAAAACCTTCTTGACCAAAAGACAGAAGAGAGAAATGAGACAAAATAGAGTGTCAATGGCTGAGAGATTCCAAACAGAGTCAAGAGGTTATCCTGGTGGTTATTCTTACATATTAAATAGATATCACCTGTTTAGTTAAGGTGTAATGGAGAGGTTGGAGGGAACTGCCTGAAAATGTAGAGCTGTGTTCCAGTAGCCATGTTTCTTGGAGATGATTATATAATGATATAGCTTTCGCAGCGTGACTGTGTGATTGTGAAAACTTTGTGTCTGATGCTCCTTTTATCTACCTTATCAACAGACGAGTAAAACATATGGATTAAAAATAAATAAATAATAGGGGGAACAAATGTTAAAATAAATATAGTAGATTGAAATGCTAGTGATCAATGAAAGGGAGGGGTCAAGGGTATGTTATGTATGAATTTTTTGTTTTCTTTTTATTTCTTTTTCTGAATTGATGCAAATGTTCTAAGAAATGATCATGATGATGAATATGCAACTATGTGATGATATTGTGAATTACTGATTATATATGTAGAATGGAATGATCATATGGTAAGAATATTTGTGTTTGTATGTTAGTATGTTTGATAAATAAAATTAAATTTAAAAAATGAGTTGATAGTGAGGGAGAGCAGATGACAAGCAACAGGAGCCACCTTTAAAAGAAGATTGGAAAGTGAAGGAGGTAAGAAGGAAACAGGAGGAACATAGGAATTCAAGGGAGAGTTTTTGTATAGCAGAGATTTAAACATGTTCAAATGACCAAGGCAGTAGTTCTCAACTCTGGCCATATAGTCAAGTCACCTGGGAAGTTAAAGAAAAAAAATACCTATGGTCAAGCCCTGCCCACAAACATTCTGATATAATTGGCCTGGGGTAAGTCCCAGGCATTGGTACTTTTTAAAATCTCCGTAGGTGATGCTAATATACAGCCAGATCTGGAATCACTGGTCTAGGGAAGGATCCAGGGGAGAGAGAGAGAACTTAAAAACATTAAGAGAAAAAAAAGAAAATTATTAGTATAAGGGGGCCTCAGGCGCAGGCAAAGGACCTGGCCTTAAACAGCAGAGACATTTCCTCTATGCAAAAAGAGAAAGGGAGGAAGGATGGGGTCAGAGTTAGGTAAGTTTTGACTGAGTTATATGAGGAAGTTAAAAGAGTTCCTGTCTGAGAGTTTGTATTTTCTCTGTGAAGGAGGAAGAAAAGTCATTTGTTGAGGGGGGTGGGGAAAAGTTGGGAAGGAAATTAAAGGAGAGCAGAGAAAGCTTGGAATAGTTATTCTAATAGGATCCTAAAACAAAACAGTTCTGACATTGTCAAGGACCCATTTGAGGTTGTGAACAAACAAGACTGTGTGGTTATGTGATTTTTTTTCTAATTGTGTTAAGATCCCAATTTGCTCAGATTAGCAAAATGGACAGTTATGTTGGCTCATGATTGGGGACTGGGAGGGTACAATATAAAAACTGCAGTGATCAAGGGACTTGAATATGTGGATCACAAAATCTGAGCAAAATAGAGAAAGAATTGAAGAGAGAAGGGGACTGGTGGGAAGAAAATCGATGGTTCAAAAGACTAGAGGGTGGTTAGAATGCCGGCCTTTTGTGCGGGAGACCCGGGTTTGATTCCCAGACCATGCACCCAACCCCCCCCACACACACACACACCAAAAAAAAAAACTAGAGGGATTGATGAGGTTGAAAACTCATGAAGTGAACGAAACTAAGTGAGAAAAGGGGAAGATTAGAAGCTTGTGGCCAGAGGGAAGGTGGTGAAATTTGAGTCTTCAGAGATGGAACAGAGCCAGCTGGTGACCAGGTCTGAGTGTGGCCAAGGGTGTGACTGGCTGAGGCAAAAGAGGAGAAAAAAACATCAGAATTGAGAAGGCCAGGAAACTAGAGATTTCTAGAATACCCACTTTCTCAAATTTTTAATTAAGTGAGCTTTACTTATACTTTAAACTATAACTTGTTAAGCATGCCCAGCATGTTTTGGAAGCATAAAAAAGAAGAAATAAAAGATAACCCTTACATGTGTATATATGGATAAAAAAGACTAAATGGGCATAAACAAAATGGTTAACAGTGAGATTGTGGGTAAGCCCTTTTTTCCCTTTTATTCTCCAATTTTTGTACAGTGGTCAAATAGTATTTATGTAATCATAAAAGGCAATGAATGCATGTTATAATAGGTAAGAAAATAGTTTACCCCAAATGAACTTTGTTCTTTCAGGATATAAAACCATATCTTAGTCTTTATAGGAAGTAATTATTCTGAACTGCGGAACATATTGTAAAGTATTAGTATAGAGTACCCGAAGCAAACAGTAATTCCAACAAGTCACTTTCTTTCTGGCTCGTTTTCAGCTATGAGATAGCAATCAGGCCTATTTATTTAGACTTCTAAATATTTACTCTCGAGACAAGTTCCTTATGTTGATAATGTTGACTTAATAAATGCACATTGTCATTGATGTATTACGGACTTCCTTTTCTAAGGATTATGTATTGTACTGAGAGAACTTTATGAAGGAGAAAAAGAAACAAGCAAGCAGGTAAAGAAGGCCTTTTCTGACTACCCAATTTAAACTTGCAACCTTTCCAACTTATATGCACCGACATTTCCAGACCCCCCTTCAACTTTTGTTTTCCTCCATAGCACTGATTAGCATTCGATCTATACACCACTGATGTGAACTCTTATGTATCGATGCATACACATATATTCATGTATCTTTGGTATCTGTTATATTAGAAATTCTGATTTTCCTGTCTGTGGTAGGATATAGGCATTGCTATCTTTTTTTTTGGATAGGGAGAGGTGCATGGTCCAGGAATTGAACCCAGGTTTCCCGCATGGAAGGCGATCATTCTACCACTGAACCACTAGGCACTGCTATCTTTTAAAGCTCCAAGGTAATTCTTATGGGCACCCAGTGTCTATACAATCAACTCAAATAAATGGACTGGGAAAGGGGCATCCTTGCAAGACAGAATTTCTTTCTAGTATTAGCATTCACCTAACATTAAATGAATCTTTACTGTACACAGTTGCTAAACTAAATATGATTTAACAATTAAAGGTAGTCTCTATAAAAGGGAGAATAGATCCTGTCTCTCAATGCACACTTCTGCATGACTTATGCAACATAACTGCATTCATATTTTGGGTATAGGAATGTAGAATTTTTAAAAAGTCATATCTAGCCTATGTTGATTGGGAATCATAACTCACCAAACTGTAAACAAAAAAGCATCTTGAAAATACTGAGTGAGTTCACTGAAAAACAACTCTAATAGAATATAATTTCAATAAATAAAATGAATATAGCAAATGATCAGTTCTTAATGAATTAATGAAAAAAATTGTCAGCCTATTTTGAACTCATTTTGTATTTGATATGTGTTTTGGCTTAATGATTTTTTTTTTGTGCGCTGTATGGTAGGGGTCATATTTCATTCTTTTTCCATGTGAGTATCCCCTTATTGCAGCACCATTTGTTGAATTTTTTGTTTGTTTGTTTACTTGTTTGTTTGTTTGGGAAGTGCATAGGCGGGGAATCAAACCCTGGTCTCTTGCATGGCAGGTGAAAATTCTACCACAGAACTACACTTGCACCCCCATAATTTTTTTTAAGCCCATGAGTTAATGGTTTTGCTTAACCATCATTTTCTGTTTGGCAAATTATAGCTAGGCAATAGACATTTCAAATGTGCAGATATGGCATACTCACTGGCATCTAACATATGATGCTTTGTCGCAGGAAAAGGTGACTTTGCTACCTCTTATGGTATTTAAGCCTGTGCTATTGTTCAATATTGTGTGTGTTTCTGACGGAGAGTAAAAGACGGGGTTTTTTGGTGGAGGTGCATGGTCTGGAAATCAAACTTGGGTCTCCCGCATGAAAGGCAAGAATTCTAACTATTGAACTACCCATAAAATGCGTTTTTCATGTTTAAAATAAACAACGGCTATATAAATAGTATAGATTTATCTTGAAGATTATAGAAATGGCAGTCTTCAGGAATAATAAAATTCACTTGCTGTTCTAGTTTGCTAGCTGCCAGAATGCAATATACCAGAATCAGTATGGCTTTTAGAAAGGGGAATTAAATAAATTGCTAGTGTAGAGTTCTAAGGTTGAGAAAATGTCCAATTAAAACAAGTCTATAGAAATGTCCAATCAAAGGTATCCAGGGAAAGATACATTGGTTCAAGAAGGCTGATGAAGTTCAGGGTTTCTCTTAAGCGAGAAGGCACATAGTGAACACAGTCAGGGTTTCTCTCTCAGCTGGAAGGGCACATGGTGAGCAAGGCATCATCTACTAGCTTTCTCTCCTGGCTTCCTGTTTCATGAAGTGCCCTGGGAGGCGTTTTCCTTCTTCATCTCCAAAGCACTGGCTAGTGGACTCTCTGCTTCAGGGTGCCACAGCATTCTCTCTCTCTCTCTGAATCTCTTTCATTCTCCAAAATGTTTCCTCTTTTATAGGACTTCAGAAACTAATCAAGACCCACCCAAATGGGTGGAGACATTCCTCTACCTAATCCAGCTTAACAACCACTCTTGATTAAATCAGATCTCCAGGGAGATGATCTAATTACAGTTTCAAACATACAATGTGGAATAGAGATCAGAAGAACAGGCTGCCTTTACAAAATGGGATTAGGATTAAAATATGGCTTTTGTGCTAGGGTGCGCACATCTTTTCACACCAGCACAGTTATATAATTCTCTGCAAACATTCTTCAGGAAACCACAAAAATTCTATCCATCAGCCTCAACAATCTGAGTCTTCAGTTTATTAATAGTGTATGATATCAGCTCCAAGCAGACTTCCTACCACAGCTTGGTCCTTCTCCCCACCTTTCTCTTCCCAGCTGTCTGCATGAACCACCCCAGGAGGATGTATTGCAGTGTGGTGAATGGGTTTCTAAGGCCCAGCATGTCACATCCTGTCTCTCTGAGGGCTAGGGATGTTTCGGGGCTGGCAGGGAAGAGGAAATGGAAATGGCACCCCTAAACAAGCCCACCATGCTGTTCCACAGAGCCTCTGCTCCTTTTCCAGTGTCTGGTTATCCTAAATGAGTAATAAAGGACACAAAATTGTTCAGATACTCATTCATTAGTTATTTATTCCTTAAATATTTATGGAGGACCTATTATGCGCCAGGCACTGTTTTAGGTGTTGGGGAGATAGGAATTGGTGGACAAAACCAATTCCCTGCCTTTGTAGTACTTAATACACCCATATTTCAGGTAATGAATAAATATACATGTAGACAGAAAGATAGGAATGTAATGCTCTAGAGATAAACACCACGGAGAAAAGTAAAGCCAGATAAGGTAGTAGAGATTTACATCAGTGACAAGGCCATACGTTTGACAAGGAAAGCGTCTCTGAAGTGGTGACCTCTGCATGGAAACCTAAGAGGAAAGAAAGTTTATGGATAGACAGAAGAATAGAGCTCCAGGCAAGTGCAAAGGCCCTGAGGTAGAAACCTGTTCAAGGAAGCCAAGAAGCCTACATGTCTTAACCAGAGTTAGTGAGCATGGGAGGAGATGAATTCAGAGAGGACCAGGGACCAAATCATGTATGGCCTTGAGACCATAAACATAACTTTGTATTTATTCTAAGTCAAGTGGAAAACCACTGAAAGCATTTGTTTTTTTGACATATATCTGACTTACATTTAGCAACAATCTGGATGCTGTATGGAAGACATTCAATTATAGGGGACAGGTATAGAAACTGGCAGATCATTCAGAAAGTTCTTGAAGTAGTCGGTGGTAGTGTGGAAGGAGGAATTGTATTAGAGGTGGTGAGAAGAACTGTGATTCAGAAACTCTTTTCAATTTAAAGCTGTAAGAATTTGCTGGCGAGTTAAATGAGTACCATGAAAAAAAAATGGAAACATTGATGGCGGGAGATGCTGAGATTTTTGAGCCTAAGCAACTTGCTGGTCAGTGGTGCCACTTTTTGAAGTGGGAAACACTGAGGGAGGAGCAGGTCTGTGGAGAGAAATCCCAGACAATCAGATCCACTAGATACCTGACCTTAACATTTTCTTGGGAGAGGTATATAGGACCTCAGGAATCCCCCAAATTCCCAAATGTCATTATAGCCTACCCTATTTCCCATGAAATATATCAAAACGGATTCTTCTTCTGTAACCCTTTCAAGATCACTTCCATTTTTTATTGGTAGTTAGAATACTCACTTGAAATGGCATCACAAATGTCTTTTTCTTATTATTCCATAGATCCACTTAGGGGCACGTCATGTTGTGATTTGTTCCACAGATGAAGTTGCCATTTCGTGCTAATGTATCCCAAAGATTTAACTTTTTGCTAAAGACTTTTTTAGACATTTTGCTTCTATCATCAACATTAGCAGGCAGTTTCCTGTTTGACCCCTCCCTGCCCCCACCCCCACCCCCAATAAAATTGGCATCATTACAAGAGTTTCTGCCTAGGCAACAATGACTCAGCCTAAGCAAGGCAAGGGGAGACAAGGTTGCTAAGGGAGTTGTGAGGTTCTCTCACGAGCTAATTAGATCATTCAGGAATACCAGCTTGCTAACACCAGGGATTTCAACCATATAAATCAGTAAAAATGGAAACTATTTCAGGTTATGAGCCAGGGACTCTCACAAATGATGAAAACTATCCATGTTAAATCCATGAATGTCAGTGAGCTCCTCTTTGAATTGATCTAATTTTATTTCTGCTAATTAGTTTTATATCTGATATCCTCTCAGTGAAGTTGTACTGTCTGAGACCCCTGTCCATCTGCTTTATGGTATTGCAAAGCTCCCCTGCCTACTTTTTGGGATTTGTTACGGATCCCAGTAAAGTTCAAGCTATCCTAGAGAGGTTTGTGTTAAAGTGGCCACCAGGAAATAGGAAGACCTTGGTTCCAGTCCGGTCTCTGCCATTTCTGTGTGACTTCTGGGAAGTTGCTTAGCCTCTCTGAGCATGTCTCTTCATCTTTAAATGGAGATAATGACACCATTCTTGTGACATGTTTGAAAATGGGCCAGAATTAAGCACTTCTGGTGGCCATGGAGAGGCACCCCTCACACCTGCCAATGGCCTCCAGCTGCTACACCTGTGGATTTGCTCCAAGACCAGTTGCCAAGTATGGCTGGAGTGTCAGAGCTGGGCCATTTCTGCCTGACATGAGACTCCTCTCAGGTCAGACTTCTCTGGGGGATTCCCTTTAGCTTGGCTGAGATCTTCTCAGAGCTGTTCTCCACAACCTGTGGCTTCTGCCCAATCATCTTTCCTTTTCTCCCTCCTTTCATAACAGCCAGTGTCTTCACAGGCTACAGGCTCTCCCCTCCCACTCCTTTTCTGTCCCCTTCATCCTCCACAGATGTTTCCCTCAATATATCTGTTGCATGTATAATTATGGCTTGCCTCTGCCTCTCCAAGGACCTTAACTGATGCACTGCCCATATTGGAGACCAGTAGGACCTTGGGCAGGGCCTCGTCTCAGGAGGTGGGTTTCCTCAGGGGTCCAGCATTTTCTCTCTCCAGGATAGGAGCACATGCCCTCTCTGCAAAGAGTTACTTAGGAGCAGCTGGTTCACTATCAGGCAGGCTTGCACATTTTTCTGTTACCATATCTGCATTTTACTTTGACCTCTGGTGTAGTTTTGCCTATGCTCTTTGGAATGCTCAATCCCACCTTCATATGGGCTCCTTCACCACCCCATCCCTCCACCATTCTAGCTCCTTGAAACCCCCAAGCTCCTGGAAATACATATGCAGATGACTGTAGGCTGTGGGTCCAGATCTGCCTATATTCTATTATCAGGGAAACAAGAAATGAGCCCTGCAACCCTCCCCACCCCCTCCCCACCCTGCCCCCAGGGACCCTCCACATCTGGGTAAAAATGATTGATGTCCTGTGGATTGGAAAGTTTGTGCTTTACAGCCAGACTGCCAGGGTCCAGGTATTGAATCTGTTACTTACTAGATATGTGACCTTGATGATTAGATGTGTGACTGTGAGTATTTGGGGACTCGGTTCCCTCATTTGTAAAATTAGGATAACAACTACATCTATTTGATAGGGTTCATGTGACGATTATGAGAGATTTCATGAAAACAAGCGTTATATGCCTGACACATAGTAGATGCTCATTATCATCTGCTCATATGAATATAAATGGCAATGCACAGATGCAGAACTGAAAATTAAAGGTTTTTTTTGGTAAAAAGATTAAAGACTTTTTGAGTTTTATTTTTAAATAGGGATTTTTTTTTGGTAGGGGGAGCAGGGAAAAAAATTCAAGCTAAGAGAATGTGCATTTCTTATTCCGTTAATTTATACACCTTTCACAGGTAAAGTGAGAAACCAAGTGAAGCCAATATCAGAGAAATTATTGCCTGAATATTAGTCATCTACTGAAGCCACCTAGTCAGCATAGATTGTAGTGGTTGCATGGAGGAAAGAAAAAGAAAAGAAAGAGGGGAAGGAACAAAAGAAAGCTAGACAAGAGAGAAAATAGCATTCAGGACCATGAAGTAAAAATGAGTAATTGATTTGGATATAAGTTTGGTCTTATTTCTGAATTTCACTATAGTTCTGCCTCAGAGTAAGTCTGTGTTTCTCAATCGTTGTTTTGTTATTGATCCCTACCCACTGAAACCTTTTTAGATATTTCTTTTTTACCAAATCATTCTCTTTCCCTGTGAAAACGTAATGCCACAGATATACTATTTATGTACTGTGGCTCTTTGGAAGGACGTAACTCACTGTCACATCTAACCTCCCTCCCCCGCCAAGAACTAATTTCACCTCCTTGGCAGCAACTTTACCTCTGTTGAGATTGTGTATTGTAAAGTGACTTGAGTTCCAAGTTTTGCATTGACTACGTGGCTTCTGCAAGTCATTGTTGCTCTTTGAGACTCAACTTTCTCATCTATAAAATGAGGAGGTTGAACGGCATGTTCTTGAGGAATCATTTACAGCCCTGGAGGGCCTTAACTCTAGGTCATGCATGTGTGTCAGTTTCCCATGGCTGCTGTAACAAATCAGCACAAACTTGGTGGCTTAAAACAATAGAGACTTATTCCCTCACAGCTCTGAAGTCCAAAAGTCCAAAACCAGTATCATGGGGCCCAAAGCAAGATGTCCATAGAGGCACATTCCATCCTTGCTTCTTCCAACATCTGGTGACTGCCAGCCTTCCTTGATTTGTGGCTGATTCACTTCAACCTCTGGCTTTGTAGTCCCATCACCCCTTCCTCTCCTGTCTATAGCAAATCTCTCTCTGCCTCTCTCTTCTAAGGGGACTGGTGATAAACCAAGATAATCTCTATATCTGCAATTTAATTTAATCACATCTATAAAGACCCATTTTCCTTAGAAAGAAAATGGGTTTCAGGTAGGAGGGTCTGATATTGTTGCGGGCCCATTACTCTGCCAAGCATAGCATTGAACCATTGTACCTGACTCCTCCTGCCCTCCCTGTCCCTTTTCCCATCCCACCTTTACAGACAAAGGAAAGTACTCTCTATTGCCTGTTCCCATATTTCCTCTCATTTAAGGTACTACACTCTATTGTGATTGTTAGTTAGATGTTTGTCTCCCTCCACAAAAACATGTCTACATGCATTTGGTAGAGTATCTGGCATGAAGCAGGCTCTTAATGGATGTTTGCTCAACAGGCTACACAGTGCACTTGGAGGTTGAACTAGACCACATTGCCAATTGTAGACCTTTTTGATGGCAAATATGTGGATTAACTCAGGTACCATAGAATTAAATGTTAAGGGGTCAAGGTATGTTTAAGAAAAGATGGATATTTGAGAATAAGAGAGAAGAAAAGGACAGAGCAAACATTTTATATTTCCTCAAAAATGCCTTATAACCTTTAGCGGTATCACAAATTGTTCTTCCATAGATCCAGTAGAACAGTTTATAAGCTTAGTCATATTGCGTGTATAAGGCTATTACTGTTTGTGATGGTTAAGTTCAGGTGTCAGCTTGATAGCACATGGTGTTCAGTTGTTTGATCAAGTAAGCACTGACCTGATCATTACTGTGAGGGTATTTTGTAGATAGATTTGCATCTATAATCAGTTGATTGTATCTACAATGGATTGCATCTACAATCAACAAAGAATATTGCCCTTAGCAATCAGAGGAGTCTCCTTATCCAGTCAGTTAGTGGGCTTTAAGCAAAGAATGAGAATTTCAGAAGTCAGAAAGAAGAAAACCTCTGCTTTTTCAGCCAGCTTCTCCTGGGGAACTTAACTTCACCTTCACTGAAGTTTCTAGCTTGTGGTCTGCCCTATAGCATCTGGGCTTGCTAATCTTCATGGTTATGTGAACCAATTCTTATAAAATATCTCTTAATATTTCTATCTTTCTATTTATCTATCTATTATCTATCTAACATTCTACTGCCAGTTCTATTTCTCTGGAGAACCCTGACTGATATACCGTTGAAAAATATTATGCTCCTTTTCATAGTAATCTATGCAATAAAAATTAAGAAGGAAACAAATGCTTACATCTGTAAAGGACTTTCTAGTTTCCAAGGGACTTTCTCATTAGTTATCTCATAGCAGCCTCTAGAAAAGTTTTCTGTAGTGCAAGGGGCAGGCATTCTAAGTAAATCCACTGAACTAGCAATAAGATCATGCCTTTGTCAACTATATTTTCATCTTTTATAGATGTCTTAAGTGTTGTCTACCCACTCTGGTGCACTGAGTCACCATGGGCACAAGACAGCTAAACAGTCCATTTATTGTCCACCCCCACAGCCCCACCCTCAGCAATCAAACTGAAAAAATGCAAAAGACCATTCCCAATTGTAGCTAGCAAGATAACATCATGGAATTTGAGGGGTAGAAGGAACTTAATCACCTGATATAGACATTCTTAACCTGGGTACATGAATCCCCTAAAATTGAATAGAAAACTTCAGAGCTATGAGAACGTTTCTTATAATGAAGATTATCCAAGGGGGTGATGCCACCCTTCCATTCACAGGTGAGATTGAGCAGGAGATACCAAGTGAGTTCCCCAGGGTTTCACAGCACAGCTCATTAGAGGCAAATAAGTTCTGTTTTCTTCTGTTGTTCAAATGCATTCAGGCAATATGCATCTTTTAACCCAATCAAGGAATAGTTATATCCATATGTCACTGAAGTTAGAATAGAAAAGGGCCTTGCACAGACCTGCTCAGTTGATCCTGAGGATCTAGCATTTAATTGGATGAGTTAGCATTGCCTTAATTGCATAATTTTAGCAAAGTAAACTGAAAATAAGTCATTCTCACAAAGAGAAAATTTGGTGCCCATTAAAATTTTTTTTCTTATGTGGGCAGGAAACAGGAAACGAACCTGGGTCACCGGCATGGCAGGCAAGAACTCTGCCTGCTAAACCACCATCACCTGCCCCATTAAAATTTGAATAGAACTGTTGTTACACGATTACAGATTAACACATATATTAAGTTTCCTTGGAAATGGTTAGGGCAGAGGATGCTTTTTTTTTTTAAACATAACATACAAACACAAATATTCTTACCATATGGTCATTCCATTCTTGGTATATAATCAGTAACTCACAATATCATCACATAGTTGTGTATTCATCACCATGATCATTTCTTAGAACATTTGCATCAATTCAGAAAAGGAAATAAAAAAGAAAAAAACTCATACATACCATACCCCTTACCCCTCCCTCTCATTGATTGCTTGTATTTACATCAACCCAATATATTTTAGTCTTTGTTTCCCCTATTTTTTCTATACCCCTTATCACTCCCTTTCATTGATCACTAGAATTTCAATCTACTAAATTTATTTTAACATTTGTTCCCCCATTCTTTCTTTATTTTTAATCTATATGCTTTACTCATCTGAGAGGACAGTTTTTCAGAATTAAGAAATTGGAAACAAATCTTATTTATAACCTGGATTAACCTTAATTTTTATATATAATAAGTAGCAATAAATATGCTGAGAAGCTTATCATAATCATATAAAATTCAAGGACAAAAAATTCTAAAAGTCAACAAGGCCAAAGCTGTGAGAACACAGGAAATGTTAGTGAATTATGTGAAATATGATTTTCCTCAATTACTAAGTGTGGTAATCTGCTCAAATTTTCTAAATAGTACTTTTTGAAAAAAGATATTTTCCTTATCAGCATGAATGTAATTTAAGGATAATCAAGTAATTGGATGCCTAAGTTGTCAAAATAAACAGTTGTAGCTGATTTTTAAAAACAGCCTTTTAAACCTCATCTATTCTCACCCTTCATTCTGGGTCCTTCCTACATTCAGACCTCAGATGTCTATACTTGCTCCCCATAAAAAATATCTCTCCAGAGTTCTTGCCTGCCATGCTGGAGACCTGGGTTTGATTCCCGGTGCCTGCCCATGTGACAAAAAAAAAAGAAAAATAGCTCTCAAAACAAAGATCATGATATTAAAAGGCAAAACCCTGTAAAATATTATGTTTACATGATAAACATGCCAAAATCTCAGAAGCATCAGAGAAAATGAAAACTTGTGCTGCCCTCTTAACAACTGATCAAATGACCAAATGCTTCCTAGCATTGCACACTACTGAAACATAGGGTAAGCAGATGATGGGTCCAGGGCAAGGAAGCACCTGCTTCAAAATGAAGCATGGCACAAAGTATAGGGGTGTAGGTTGAAAAGTTGGCATGACCAGTTAGCAGATCTGAGAATATTTTAGGCAGTGGATTTTCTGGGAAACACCCTTAAAGTCCAAGGGTCTGGAGGTTAACAGGAATTCTGTTCTGATTGATCAGTGGGAACAAGGAGTTTGGCTGATAATTTATGAAGCAAAGAATGGGAATGGGGAGGGTCTGTGTCTGGACTTGTGCTAGGTAAATAAGAAAGGAGCTAGAGTGCCATCTAAGTCATATGGGAAGTGGGGTTCTTTGTAGGAAGCCATCTTCTGGCATACAAAGGATGGGGAATTTTCTAGGATCACAGGGCTTGGATGAAGTTAAAAATCAAGGTTCCTGAACATGGGGAGAGATGCTGGGAAAGGAGAGCATGGAATTGGGGCAATGGCATTGCATGTGGAGTTGGATGAAGTTAAGCACCAAGGTTCCTGAACATGGGGAGAGATGCTGGGACATGAGAGCGTGGGATTGGGGCAATGGCATTGCATGTGGAGTTGGACTGTGGCTCTGCTCCCTGTTACTTTAGAAGAAAAGGTTTGATAGTAACAGCTGCTCAAAAGCTCTACAGGGTAAGGCAAGGACCTCTGGAGGCCTTCTTTACAGTTCTAACTATATGTGGGCTCTGAGTGAGAAGAGTTAGAGATATGGAAATAAGAAAATGTGGAGAGAGCCTCTGATAAATCAGAGGAAGTGTGGGAAAACCAACCATCAATCACTGTCATAGACCACTATTGTGTAGTTGGGGGGAAATATCCCTTCCATCTCTTGGCTATTGTCCTAGCATTTGAGCATCTTTCAACATAGATGACAGGTATTCAGAACAGCTAAAGAATTATGGCCTTGGGGATTGGTGATCCTCTTGGAGCAGGGAAGTTTTCGAAGGAGATGTCACAAAGGGTTGTTCCATTAGCCACCACTGACCCAAGGGCTAGCCTACTATGTGGAAGGCCATGTACTAAATGCTGGGAGGGGAACATAGAAGGTAATATGAAATTCTTTCCTTAACAATCTTAAAATCTGGTCACGACCTGAAGATGGTAGCAATGGGAAGGAAGCCCTCTCCATTTCTGAATAACACAGAAGAGGGATGCCTGGTCCAGAGAAAAGGCTTTTGAGATGATTATTGTCATTGCCTTGGGGAAAGTGGGCAACAGGAGTAGAGATGGGGTGGGTGGGTTGTAGGTGGGGTGGCAGTCTAGGGAGATGGGATTGTAGCAGTCATGGTTCCCATGAAGGCTGTACCCTTTTGCCTATTGCTAAGCCTGCCACCATTTTTGGCCAGTCTTCTGGCTTGGCACTGTACTTATTGCAGAGTTGTTATTTTCTAGGACCAGAGCCAGACGCAGGCCAAATTCTTGCCAGTCATGCTGAATTTGCCACTCTTCCACTCCCATAGTTTGCATTTTCACTGGGAGTTCTAAATGTGGGGATTGGAGGAAGAAGGGCCTTCTGTTGATTGGTGGAGATTCTTTTAACCCACTTTTTGGACTCACTATGGAAATTTTTGAGTTCTGAGCCCATAGTATCTCCCAGGCTGAAAAAAATGGAGGCCTTCATTGTTGGCAGATCAAAGAGAAAGGTCCAGAGGGTAAAATGCCAGCAGGCTACCACACTCGGAAGGCTCCCCTTTTTCTTTGTGCCCAACATATGACCTGGTGTACAAAGAAGATACTACTGAGGGCAATTTTGAAGGGAAAACTCTTTAGAGAATAAAGGGCAGAGGTCTCTCTCACATCTTTTCTTGATGCACTTTGTAGGGCTCAGTGGTGGTCCATTACTCTCCATAGCTGCCTGTATTATGGGTTATTCTGTATACGGAACCATGTGTTGAACCTGAATAAGTACAATTCCCTGAAGATTGCTGCTTGTAAGATCTGCTCTTTCAAGGCAACAAAATCTTGACTGAGAACCTGAATTTGGGTCTAAGGAGTCCAGTTAAATAGCTTTCATACTTTTAACTTGAGACTTAGCTTTTTTTTTTCAAGAATATGATGAAAATCTGAACCAATAGTTTGCAATAACTTATATGAAATTTACCAAATGTTACTAAATGTTAATGCATAGGCCCACACATCCAACAAACCATAAATAACACTGAGCTCAATTTTGGTGTTGAATTAGATCACTTCTATTTTGGACATAAAATAAAGACCCAAACAAACCTAGCTAATAGGACAAATATTTCCTTTTTTCATCCTTGTTTTTGTCATTCACAGATTGTCTTCTCTGTCCTAAGCTGGTCTGATTTGGAAGTTATATAATAAATTTGAGGCTGTCACTCTAATTGTAGAGCCTTTTCCATTTGTTAATAATTGATCAGATTCTAAGTGTTAAACAGATAGCCACTTATGTAGTTCTTTACACCAGGCTACCATGTGTCCTAAGTTGTTACAGCACAGATTCATGCAATGGTATAGTTTCATGATTGATTTGAAATTCCTTTTTTTATTCACGGCTGCACATAGTAGTATGAGAAAATAAATGTTAAATGGGTTGCCCATACCTACTTTTATTTTTAGTGTTGCTACAATTTATTCCCTAAAATGTCCAATTTTTAAGGACATAAAAATTACCAGATATGCAAAATAACAACAACGACAAAACAAACAAACAAACAAAAACCCCAGAAACTGTGATCCATTTTCAGGAAAAAAAAAGCAGTTAATAGAAACTGGCTCTGAACAGGGCCAGATATTGGATTTACCAGACACAGATTTCAAGGAAGCTGTCATAAACAAGTTTTTAAAAATTAAAGAAAACTTTATTAAGAGAATTAAAGGAAAATATGATGACAATAACTTACTTTGATGGTTAATAACATGTGTCAACTTGGATAGGTTATAGTATGCAGTTGTTTGGCTAAGCAAGCACTGGCTTCACAGGTTACTGTGAGTGTATTTCATAGATGGATTTGCATCTATGACCAGATGATTTTTTTCACTTGACATTACATTTTTGAGATCATCCATGGTTAACTATACAGCTATGACTCATTTATTGTCACTGCTGTTTAGTATTCCATTGAATGAATAACCCATAATTTATTTTATCAGTCTATTACAACGAATATTTGAACTGTATCTAGCTTTTTGTTATAACAAATAATGACTCTATAAACTTTTTTTTTTACTATTTGAACTTTTTTTATTATCAATTTTTTTTTATTAGAGAAGTTGTAGGTTTACAGATACATAATGCACAAAATGCATGAAATTCAGAGTTCCCATATTCCACCTGTTTTGGTTTGCAAAAGCTGCCAGAATATAATATACCTGAGATGGATTGACTTTTACAATGGGGATTTATTAAATTAAAGTTGACTGTTCCAAGGCCATGAAAATGTTCCAGTCAAAGCAACAACAGATGATACCTGGATGCTGAAGACAGGCCAATGGCTTCTGAGGTTCCTCTGTCAGATAGCAAGGCACATGGCTGGCATCTGCTGGTTTTTTCCTCCTGGGTCTTGTACCTTTCAGCTTCTGATTCCAGAAACCTCCTTTCTGAGCTTCTGTGGGTCCTAATTTAGCATCTCTGTGTTTTTTCTCTCCAAGATTGTTTCTCTTTCTCTGAGCTCTCTCCACTTTTTTTCCTGTATCCGCTCATAAGGACTCCGATAAAGGATTAAGATCCACCTCGAACAGGCTGGGTCACATCTCAACAGAATCTAAAGGTCCCACCCACAATAGGTCTGAACCCACAGGAATGATTAAAAGAACATGCCCTTTTCTAGAGTACAAACAACCTCAAACCACCACACCACCCTATTAATAACACCTCGCATATTGTGATATATTTGTTACAATTCATGAAAGAACATTTTTAGAATTGTACTATTAACTGTAGTCTATCTGTCCCTGCCTACTTTTTTTAAAAAAATATTTTTATTGAGAAATCTTCACACACATACAGTCCTTGCATGGTGTACAATCAATGCCTCACAATATTATCACATAGTTGTGTATTCATCACCATGATCATTTTTAGAACATATGCATCTCTCCGGAAAAAGAAATAAAGAGAAAAAACTATAAATACCATATCTCTTACCCCTCTCTCACATTGACCACTAGTATTTCAATCTACTCAATTTTTTTTTTACCCCTTATCCCCTCTATTTTTTATTTATTATTTATCCTTATTTTTTTAACTCATCTGTCCAAACCCTGGACAAAAGGACCCTCAGGCACAAGGGTTTCACAATCACAAAGGCACATTGTAATAGCTATATAGTTATACAATTGACTTCAAGACTCAAGGCTACTGGAACACAGTTCAAAAGTTTTAGGCACTTCCCCCTAGCCGTTCTAATACACCATAAACTAAAAAGGGGTATCTATATAATGCATAAGAATAACCTCCAGGATAACTTCTTGACTCTGTTAGAAATCTCTTAGCCACTGACACTTTATTTTGTCTCATTTCTCTCTTCTCTCTTTTGGTCAAGAAGGCTTTCTCAATCCCATGGTGCTGGGGCCTGGTGGATTCTGGCTACTTTTAAGAAATTAATGACTTCTTAGGTTGAGTGCAACTTGAAGAGGTATCCCTTTTTTTCTAAATATCACTGGCTTTGTTTCTTCCTTGGCATTATTATCATATATAAAACTTTATGTGCACTTATAGAGTGCTTTAGTGATTAAACATTTTATATCTGTGCACAGATGCCCACCAAGAGCATTCCAGCTTAAGAAATACCATAGGACTTGGCTAGACTGAGAGGGTGATGAGTCCCGCAGCCATCTAGAATATCTGGTGTTCGGCAGTCCTCAGGCAGATGGGCCAGCCAGTGCAAAACGCCCAAGTGAGAACGTTTATGTAGTATATACATCACTTTAGCCACTATCCTTGTCACCAGAGATACAGAGAGGAGGGTGTCACAGTCCTTACTCTGGTTGGTAGATTGTGCAGAGTTGCATAAATATTGTTTGTAACTTTGTCTATTTTCACAAAAGTCTGAGCACTATGCCAAGAAACTGTTGACTTTTGACTTAAGTTTTTCTTAAATTTGGGAAAGAGAATTAAAAAAACATATATCCCTTGGGATATGTCTAAAAGATCAAATCTTCTGTACATAATTGCTTCTGTAGGGGTATCTTTTGGTAGCTTTGTGCCTCAATTCCTATTTTGTCCTATAGCTAGAAAAACTAAATCCAATTTGAATATCTTATAGATGCAGAGATAATAGAAGTATATGCAATTTTGTGAGATAGCTGCTTAGAAACAATTTTGACTGTTTTACTTGATTAAAATGCTTTCTGGCCCTGGGAGGGAGAGGTTCAGTAAACACCAAGGATGTTGATGTATGTCTAACTCAAAGGGATCTGCCAACAGGGAAATGAGTTCATCACTTGATGAAGTCAGTATTGTAGCAGTTCCATGAAAAAAAAATTCAGAACTATTAGTTTCTAACTACAATAAAATGCTAAACATTTTCTTAAAGTAATGGATATTGTATTTTTAAAAGTAAAGAAACATTGTAGAATTTCAAATAAATTAGTTGGCGTCTCTAGATAAATAAAATCTTATTACAATGATGCAGAAAGAACCTCTCTGTTTTTCATGCAAGCAAGATGTTTGGCAAATTCTCTTAGGATTAAAAAATAGAACCAGCTTAGAAATGTTCATCATATACTTAGAAAATTACAAAATAGATTCAAGTCAGAATGACAGTGCAGAAAGAACTGAGTCAATACTAATCTTTTGTAAGGTATGTGTGATTTCTCATCAACTATCAAGGATTCAAGTTGACTAACTGATCCAAGTTTGCATATTGTGATAACACTTTTCATTCTAAGGCAAATCCATTGCTTAATGAAATTGGAGGAACCTAGAAGCTAATTTCAGTATATTTTTCTTGGTAGAAGAAAAGTGTTTCCCCTGGAAAAGAATGGCTATTTTTGTGAAAGACATAGAAATAATTATTTTAGTTATATACAAACACACATATACATACACAGGTTTACTAGAAACTTGAAACAAATGTGAGTTAAGTAAAATGATCTTGCTAACCAATTGAATCCCTATGTTTTCTCCTTTTTTTCCCCTTTTCTTACTATCTTTATTACCTTCTAATGACTCCTAAATCACGCCAATATTTTCCTTCATTTAGCACAGAATTGCTATGTCAGCAATCACTTAGTATTCTTTAATTATTCAGCCCTCTGCACCCCACAGCCCCTTCGCCCAACACATACAAACACACTTCAGGTTCTTTCTGACATTAAGGTTGAGACCAAGAAGAATCAATTGATTCTATCAGTTTTCCAAGCCAGGAAACATGTTGAGACCTAGCAATAGTGGTTATCTAGGTACTAAGAAGTATCAATCCTGACAGAAAATGTAAAGAATTGAAGTTAGATGAAAAAAGAAATGTTAGGTTTCTGAGCTAATATGTTTTCAGGTTACTTTTCCAAATAACACTATGTTTCTGATTCTAGTTTATTCTTTGACTAGATTTAAAATGATTTCTGCTCATCTTTGTTTATCTATAAATTTATTTTTATGTATTTATAATAGAGATACTAGCCTGATTTATTTTTTCAATGGTAATATAAAGTCAAATTGTTTGGTGAAAGTGGTAGTTCATATACTTCTTGAGATGCAATTCATATGGGAATAATTGTTTTGAGAACACCGTGGGTAGAGAATACCTTAAAAATGCTCTTTGACCTACTAGCATAGGCTTCATTGCAAAAAATCCCACTTTATTACTATATGAGAACATACAGTCGAAATCATGACGAGTTGAGATTTATTTTTTTTCCACTCAGACACGATTTATTTTCTTAAATAAGGAAGAGAAAATATACTCGCTTTCTGTTTGCAATAATAAAATTTCACATTAGGACAACTGTGTAAAATGAAAGACACTTTCTAGGAAACAGGTTAAAGTGCAACTTTAAAGTAGCATTCCTACAAGTGTCAGTAAGCTTTCTAATTTGGAAAGTGTTTGAGTAGAGGTTGAGAAGGGTCAACAGAAGAAAATAAAAAATCTAGGACATACCGTGTCCTCAAGTTCTCACTTGCAAATCCCAGTGAAGCCAATGGAAGGTTTATAGAAAAAACTGAGAGGCACATGTGGCCTAGTTTAAAAGCCCTATTACATTAATATTTTAATACATTGTCCTAGTTAAGACTTGTCTTTATGGTCCTTTCAATATAGCTTCATCCAGGCTTCCTTCACACTCTACCCAGAAATGAGAGAAATAAGGATAGGCTAGTAAGTGTTATTTGGTTTCTTATTTAATTTCAAAGATGCTTTGATTTCCCTAACCTCCTATACCCAAGTACTGTAAAAGGGGCCTATATAAAAATATGCACGCATCCAAGGCAAGCTTTGTATTTATTGTCCATAAGTTGAGAAGTATAAACAGAACATAAAAAATGTGTAATACTGATACTTGGCTTAGGGGATTTGGCCCCTGAAACTTAAGTTATATACTTAGCTGACAGCACCTGATGTTAAGAATTTTATTTTATAATACAGGCTATATGAATGTCATTGTAGCTGTTTCATGGTGGTACAAGGAGAAAGTAGGTAACCTCTTCCTGTATTGTATTCACAAAGCCTCGATTTTGACTTTGTCCTCCCTAAAGTACACCCCAATGTACGTTGTCAGTGGTACCAGATTTAGTTATTGGAAATGCAGGAGGAGAGCAACTTGATTTCCTGAAAAAAGGTGGACCTTGATAAACAGGTTTCAGACCGATTTTTTTGTGTGCCAGGTGAACTAACTGGTAGGGTCAGCTGTCAGGTGTCTTTAGGGAGACAAATGTGCTCAGGGAAGCCCCAGTTGAGACATTCTCCTCCGAAACAAAGGCTTGTCCAGGGAGAAAAAACCGGACCCAAGACTTTGGAGCCAGAGTCCCGAGTTATTATTCCTGCCCTATCATTTACTAGTTCTGTGAGTTTAGTTCAGTTAACTTCTCTGGACTTCACGTATTCCATCCCTTAAAAACGGACACAATAACAGGACTTTGTGAGAATGTAATGGTTAAAATATCTAAAGGACTTGGAGCATTGTTTTTTGGAATATTTGCACTCATTACGACTTTATCTGAAGTACCATCACACAGATTTGTCACTTAACCCGCTCTTCCCCACTCCCTGCTCCACCACCGTGAATTAATGCCTAGTCCATAGCGGATTGGATGGGTCCTGGATGGGAGAAAGGATGTGTGGAGGCAGGATATGCTATAAGATAAAGACAGGAAAAGCTGGTTCAGTAAACGCAAGCTCCCTCCTCCCACCCAGCTCTATCTTGATAACTTTCTTACAAAATTGCACGAAAAGGAGAGAAGCTTTCTCGCTCATTGTTTAACAGGGGTCCTGGTGGCTTCTGAGCATCCCGGCAGTGTCTAGAGGCATCCAGCCATTCAGAGGAAGAACCCAGCGGGCTTGGGACCTGCCAAAGGGAGGTGGTGGGGCTGGCGAAGAGGAAAAAGGGGAAGATTAGGAACAAGGCCAGGAGTTGGGGGAAAGGTCTTAGGAAGTTGTCAGTAATACAACATTTCCTGAGTACACACCAGACACCGTGCTGGCTGCTGGAGACATAAAGATGCTGAAGACGCAGGTCCTTGCTCAAGTCCCCGTCTGGCTCGGCATCCACGTGCCTGGGGTCAGAGCAGGCGGTGCGCAGGGAGAGAGGTCGCGAGGGGCCCCTGGTTGGGAATATCAGCGAAAGATGACTGTAGGCCTTAACCCCGGAGAAGAGAATTCAGATTGTGCACCACATTCACATGGCTTAATTCAGAGTCTTTGGAAATACTACTGACAACACAAAGGACGAAAAGTCCTGCTTGAAAACCCAACGAATAAACTGCGCGCGGGCTTAAGCACTGAACTAGCCCTGATATCGTCATTTCAGAAATGCCTTTACAGTAATAATGATTTAAAAATTCCAGGAACCCAGGCATTACTGTCCTCACAAGATGTGTCTCTGTGTTTAGTTCTCGGTGTGAAAGGCCGAGAAGCGGAACCCTCCGCTGGGGCACCGCACACGTGTCTGCTTGGCCCCGCCCCCCCATTCCAAGCCAGTGGGGTCCGCCAAGGCTCGCGAGAGCCCTCTCGGTTTCCACGTTTGCCACGTTCCAACGGGCCGCGACCGCCGAGAAAGCCTGAAGTCGCTCGCGCTCACCCGCGGCTGCTCTGCGCCAGAACAGCCCCAACTGGTAGGGGGCGGGGTAGCGCGACAGAGTGCCCGCCCCCTCAACGGTGCTTGCGATTGGCTTGCATCTGCCGTCACTCAGGTGCCCGCGGGCGGGGCGGAGGCGGGGTTTGGCGGGAAGGGGCGTGGCCGAGGAGCCCGGAGTCGCGCGCTTGTCTCCGCGGGGAGTTGCTGGCTGGGTGCAAGCGAGGGCCAGGCTGGGGCGCGCTACCCGCACGCTGTGAGAATCGGCTCGGCGGGCTGTGCCAGGCTCAGGCGCGGCGGACTGAGCGTGGCCCGGAGCCGTCGCAGCGCGCTAAAGCAGATCCGCACCCTCGCCAGCCCCGGTCGTGCGCGCCATGGCCCCGCGCAAGAACGCCAAGGGTGGCGGCAGCGGCGGCGCCCACAGCAGCGTCAGCGGCTCTGGCAGCAGCAGCAGCACGAGTGCGGGCAGCAGCAGCGGCAGCAGCAGCCCCGGGGCCCGAAGAGGTCAGAGGCGGGGCGGAGCGGGGGCCTGGCCAGGGTGGCGGAGGCGTGGGGCCTGGGCGGCGATGGGGGGTGGTGGTCCTCAGCTCCCAGCCGCGCGCCACCTCCATCCTCCCCGGCGCCGCTTCCTATTGCGCGCCGGGCGGAGGCCGCGCTCCCTGGGCCTGGCGGGCCGGGGCACCGGCGGGGCCGAGCGCGATCGGGGAGCGAGCCCTGGAGTCGTGTCGGCACCGGGGAAGGGCCGGTTAGCTCTCCTGGTCCTGGCAGTTCCCTCACCTGCAAGGCCAGCAGAGATTGAAATGACAGATTGGTCCTTCACTGGGCTTTCCGTGGAATTAAAGATGCGGAGCAAACGACACAACTTACCTCAGCTTTGCGGAGTTTGTAAATGAACCCAAGTCAGTGAGTCTAAGTTCCATAGGCAGCTTTCAAAGAGCAAGTCAAAGGAGAATACTCTATATAGGGAAAAAAGGAAGTTGGAAATGATGTGAATATTCTTGGAAATTATTCTTTAAGTGTTTTTGCTTTTATGTAGCTTTTCTTGGGGAGGGGGTTGTTGCAGTTGACCTAAAAATATCACGCGATACCATATAATATTGGGTCACCTTCTCACACTTTCTTTCCCTTTTTCTTTTCTTTAGTCTGTTGGATCTCTACCTTTCTCCTGCTCCATGTGCTTACCCAGCAAAGAGAGAGGACATATGTTTTAAATCTGTTCCATCTCATGTTTCAGTGGTTCTCGGTTTCTTTTATGCCTCCTTTGACTCTTTTAGGATACCGAAACTGGAATGAGTGAACACATGTGTATTGAATGTGAGCTGAAAACATTTCTTGAAATGATTTTTACTCTTTTTGTTTCCTGATATCTGCATGTAATGTGCTCATACATATCAAGAAAATAAATCAGATAATTATAGTCGTACGTTAATGAAATCTTTTTTTTTCTTATACCGCTTGGCACATTATCTGAAATTGTCTTATTTTCGTGTGTATTATCTTTTTGCCCTACTCCCACCCTTGTTCATTCCTGATCCCCAACTCCTAGAATAGTCCTGGCCCATAGTAGATGCTCAATAAATATTTGATGAGTGAATGAATTAATAAATTTTATAATGAAGTAGTGCAATAAGTCACTGCACAAATTTACATTCTAAGTGCTAATATTTGTATTCTAAATGGAAGGAGCTATATTACAGTGGCGTCCAGTTTGAAGTTCAAAGCAAGCATGTTAATTCACCTTTGGCATAAGTAAAGGTTTGTGTTCCCATTTCACTTGTCCTTAAATGCTGCTCAGTTATTAAACACACAGAAGATAGATGAACTGTTTTAGGCTCCTCCTGCTACACTGTTTCTTAGCAGTCCATTCAGATGGTTAGGCACCAAGCAGAAAAGGCTGACGAACAAGACTGTAATGTTAATGTTTTCGACTTTCTGTAGCTATTCAGAAATGTAGAACATCTTCATTTCATCTTCCAGTTTGCCCTTTGTGTTCTTGGGTGGAGGGAGTGATTGCCTGTGAGAAAGTCACTTTATATACCTTATGGCAGGTAAGAATTATTTTGGGGAAATGTATCTTGTGTTCCTACCCCAACCAAGAAATAACTGGACCAGTTTTACCAGGCAGGTGATAAGTTTAGGAAATGTTATGACCTAAATTAATTTATTCTGACCTCCATATTCAGGCATTGGAGAACAAGCTCTGTCCATACTTGAGAATGTATAGCCCTTTAAGCATTTTACACATTTATTCCATGACTGTCATGAAATAATATCACAGTTTGTAAAAATACCTGTATCATGCACACACAAATTCACGAGCTGATATTGGAGTCCTACACTTTACATAGCTGAGAATTCTTTATCCATATTCATTTATTCAGTAAGTGCTGAATTCTGACTGCCAGATGCTTAGGAAGGCCCCAGAGATGGAAATGAGGATTCTGTCCTGAACAGTTACAAAGCAGTGTGAGAATGTGATTCTATTTATATTGCTTTCTTGTAGCAGGATATGCCTGAACAATAAAGCCAAATATTCTGTTGTCCTATGTTTATCTGGTCATAGAGGTGTGAGCATTGATGTGCAAACTGTTTCCATCTGTTGAGGAAATCATAGAAACTGAAGAACTTTGGCCGTATCATTAAGGGGAGGCCCACTTAGTTCAATCTTCTAGGATTGTGGATGAGGAAATTAATGCCCAGAAAGTTTGCCTAGTTCATGGACCAAGACTGGAGCCCAGGTTTTTGATTATTCATTCATTATATCATACTATTTGAATTTTAGGCTCTCTAATCTGTAAATCTCATGGGAATCAGGGAGTCGAATTAGATGTTTCATTTCTTTCTGTGGTATACAGTACTTAGTTGCTTCAGGAAAGTTGTCATATCATTAAATTTCCTTTGACTGAAATTATGTTTGAAATAGTCCATTTGCAAATAAATCTTGGTTTGAAAAGCGGTGCATGGGCCCAAATAAGTTTTTTGAAATGTTTCATATGGAGAGTCAAGTTAATGTTGACTTGGTCACATTAAACATTATTATTTCTTAAGCCTTAGTTTTCCCCATGAAGACATGGGGAAAAAGGAACCAGTCCTATGAAACATGCATTTTAGTGAAAAGGTGATTATCTGGCCAGACTGTTTATCTTGGTAGACACTTTGTTGAAAAGTGTTGTTTAAAAACTGGTACCTTGGTGATGTATGTTAACACTGATTTTTTAAAACCAAGTCTGCATTTCATTTAATTCTTCACCTTAATTTAAAAATGATTAAATGTCTAGGTTCCTATGGAGTTCTGTTCTACATTTTTCTGTTTCACTTTTTAAATATAAAAGAAATGTCAGTAAATTATAGACATTTTACTTTTAATTTACACATAAAAATATGACTTGCATGACCAATTGGGCTCTGGGGGACAGAAGCCTCTTTCAAATTTGTTGATTTGAAAAACCTTGCCAAAGAAGGCTCTTTGTTGTCTTTTGAGCTTATTTTGAAGTGCATAGACAGTGATATGTGTAATGTTTCATGTTTGTTTACCTTTCCTGTTTTAAGTACTACCTGCCTTCTTTCCCAGTAGCTCCTAATCTGATTTCCATTTGAACTTTTGTCTATAGTGTCATACTACTATGTTACCCTTTACCGATAGGTGTCACTATAGAACACTTTTTGCCCCTTCAGGTTGTCTCTTCAGTTTATATAACACCAGTTAGTATTTTTTTTAACCAGTTGTGCACATATTCTAAATTATTGATGGCAACTACTTAAACACTTAGTAACTACTGTTTAATTCTCTCAAAAATCTCTAAAAGCAGATTTTGAAATTTAGTAATGAGAGTTTATTCCTGGCAACCTTATTTACTAGAATTAAAACCATTCATGTAATATAGTATCTGTAAAACATACATTCACATATGCATTTGATGGTTGTTAGCTCATTCAGAAGCATAGTTCTTTTTGTCTTCTTCTGTTTCTACTTTCATTTGCTTAGATTACCAAGTAACTAATAGATACAATGCATTGTGCTAATTGCTTTCTGGTTCCCTTGAGTGAAAAGGCCCTGATGAAATTCACTTCCTTTAGTTAGAGCAGAGCCAGTTGCTTAATCCTCTGTGAGTCATTCTAGGATGAAAAGATAGGAAGGTCATAATTCTTCCACTACAGGAACTGTGTGCTATTTTATGTTCATTTGAACAGCAAATTTGATATAGTTAATCTAAAAGAAATTTTAAACTCATTTGGTGACTTTTTAGTAATAGTTATGTAAGATCTTTTGAAGAGTCTGGGTTGTTCTTTCCCCCCCTGTGAAATGCAGGTGGCTTGCCTGGCCTTTCCAGCCATGGTGTGTAGCCAGCAGCATCTGCCCTAGATGCTTTCTGTGTCCTGAAGACGACAGGGTTTGCGAATTATATAGGGGTTGGGGGTGGATTATAGCAGTTCTAGCACAGTTTCCAAGGACAGCCCTGGTAGCTGAAGATGCTGTGGCTGTGCTTGGAGGAATGCCAAGCGCTTTCCTCTGACGTATGTGCCCCCAGAGTTAACCCAGTGAGTCACTGCATAAGGCTGCTAGCCAGGATCAGGTTGAGTTTTAATGTGGGAGACTCTCCCTTGATAAAATAAACTTATTCCATAACCAGCATTGTTGTAACGACCTTTCCTCACATTTCATAATAGGCTTGACAATCTTTCTGCCATTCCACTGTGCAGACTCATTGCTGTTTTGTGGTTCTATCCTGTCTCTGACTTCTGTTTCTTGTTTATAGCATTGCTATTTATGCATTTCTTTTTATCTTTCACACTTTACACTTCAATTTCACTGAAACATTATATTGGAGAGTCCCTTTGGTTTTAGGTCTATATGTACATTTTATTTAGGAGCTATTAATTTACTTTTTTTCTTGCATGAAGATAAAAATCTGTGTTGTGTTTGTTGAAGCTATCTAACCTTTTACTTTTCCATTCATTGAATCAAATCACTCTGAAGAGATGCTTATCACTTATTTTGTAAATTGCTTCATAGACTGGCTTTTTAGCAGATAGTCATCTTTCTAACTGCTTGAATAAAAAGGATAAAAATGGTATTTTTATGTACTGTGTCGATTTGCAATATTGAGATATATTTAAGACATATAAATAGTTATACATAGTAATTCTGTGAATACTATATATCACTATACAGTGGAGAAATAAAACTATATCATATTCTTGGGTTCTCTTGTCATCTCTGCAATCCCTACCAACATTCATAGATATTTTTGTGATCATCATTCTTAAGCATTCTCTCATACTTCATATAAATTTATTGTATATTATATAATGTTATGTTGCATATTATATAATACATGCTTATAAAATAGATCTATTATTAAAAGCAACATGTACATATGAAAACTTGCTTAGAAAGTATGTCTACATTTCTCTTTGTGTGTACAAGTGTGTGTATTACACATATATAATTGTTTTGCTTGTGATAAAATTTTGTAATGCTCTCATACTTGGCATTCTGATTTAGCACCATTTGTTTGCGATCCCTCTGTGTTGATGCATAGCACTGGTTCTTTATTTTCATTGCAGTATTTGTGGTATATGATTGTTTACGAATGTGCCACAGTTTGTCTAGCTGTCTTGCTATATTGATGGCCACTTTATTTCATTTTTTATTTTAAACAATGCTGCCCTGAACACTTTGTACCTTCCCCTGTGTGCATGTGCCAGCATTAATCTAGGGCTTGTATCTATGAGTGGAATTGTTGATTCATGAGAATATGCATATTAAACTTTACTAGATACTCCTTTTTTTTTTTAACCCCAAAGTGACTGTACTAATTTATACTTCCACCCGTAGTATAGTATAAGAGTTCCTATGGTCCCAGCATATTACCAACCCTTGGTAGCATCAAACTTGTAATGTCTGCAAGTTTAGTGAGTGTGGAATAGTACTTTGTAGTTGAAATTTGCATTTTCCTGATTACCACTGAGACTGGGAATGGCCATTTGTGTTTCTTCTGTTGATTGCCTGTTCATATATATTTGTTTATTTTTCTCTGGGTTTGAGTTTTTATTGATTTGCAGAATTTTTTTCTATATGCTGGACACTAATCTTTTGATTATTTGTGTGGCAAAGGGCTTCTCACTGTTTGTGGTTATCCACATTATTTTCTGAGGTATATGAATATAATTTAAAAATTATATATATAATACACTTGTGAAATTTTTCCATTTTCTACTTTACGGTTTGTGATTTTGCATTTTATTTAAGAAGTCCTTTCTAACCCAGAGGTTATAAAGATATCCTCTTATTTTTTCCTAAAATATTTAAAATTTTACTTTTCCACATTTAGACCTCTAAACTACCTGGTGTAGATTTTTTTTTTCTTTCTTCCTTTTTTTTTTTTTGTATCCTGTATGGCGGGGTCACATTTCATTATTTTTCCATGTGACTATCCCATTATTGCAGCACCATTTGTTGAATTTTTTTTTGTTTCTTTTTTGGGGGAAAGTGCATGGACCGGGAGTTGAACCCAGGTCTCTTGCATGGCAGGCCAGAATTCTACCACTGAACTACCCTTACATCCCTTTGGTGTAGATTTTAATTGTTTATATATTGGAGGTAGGACTCCATTCAGTATTTTTGAGGAGTGCATGATGGGCGTTTTCCATACCATTAGTTTCAGTGTAATTTTTGTACACTCATCTGCATTATCACCTCTTGTATATAAAATTCCCATATGTGAGGCTCTGTTTTGGTTCTCATTGGAAGGAGCAATATTCCACTGAATCGATCATTATAGCTTTGTAGTAAGTCTTCATATTAGATAAAGCAAGTCCTTCTCCCTCCTCTTCACCACTCTCTTTGCTCTTTTCGGATCTTTCCTTGAATTTGCCTAGCTAGTTTCATGAAAAAATTTCAGGATTTTGACTAGAATTATATTGACTTTATAGAACAATTGGAGACAGACACACGTTTATAATTTTGAGTCTTTCTTTGTGTAAGCATGGTATAGTTTTCTATTTATTTAGGTTTTATAATGTAGTTTTATAATTTTATCTGAAAGTCATGTATACCTTTTATTAGATTTCATCTATGTTCTTTCTATTTTTGCCACCATATTTTTAACCAGTTATTTATTTTGAAAAATTTAAGCTATGCATCCATTGAAAGACTTGTACAATGACCATTCATATAGACATTGTCCTGGTTTGAAAGTTACATACCCTAGAAAAGCCATGTTTTAATCTTCATTCAATCTTGTTGGCGCAGCCATTTTTTTTTTTAAATCCTAATCCAATATTGCAAGACAGAACCTTTTGATTAGATTATATCCACAGACATGTTGCGTGCCCAATTGTGGGTGTGGTCTTTGATTAGATGGAGATGTGATTCTACCCATTCCACCTGGGTCTTTATTAGTTGAATGAAGTTCTTTAAAAAAGGAAACATTTGGAAAGATGTTTACAAACAGAAACATCTGAAGCCTCAGAGTGACAGAGAGAGCAGATATAGACACTTGGAGAAAAGTTGCTTCAGAGAACAGAGATACAGATGTTTGGAGATGCTTCGAGCCCAGCAGAAGTCATCATGAGATATTAAGCAAGCCAGAACCTGGAGAGAGCCAAGGGAAGCCCAGAGATGAAAGACAGCCCCAGAGAAGCAAAGTGAGGAACCCCCACAGTAACAGAGGCTGAAAACAATGGAGCCCAGGGCCAAGGGACCAACAGATGCCAGCCACATGACTTCCCAGCTGACAGAGGTATTCCTGACCCATCGACCTTTCTTGAGTGAAGGTAGCCTCTTGTTGATGCCTTAATTTGGACTTCCACTTCCTTAGAACTGTAAACTTGTAACTTATTAAATTCCCTTTTTAAAAAGCCATTCCATTTCTGGTATATTGCATTCCAGCAGCTTAGAAACTAATACAGATACATCTAGATTGTACGGTGGTTAACATTTTGATATATTTGTTTTTATCAAGTCCATCAATCAATTTTATTTTTTAGGCTTATTAAAGTAAGTTGTAGATATCCAAATACCCTACTTTTAAACAGTGAAGCATGTCTGTTATTTATGACTCTCCCTGCGCAGCCCTGAGGTAAAATTTACTGTGAATTCAAATTTTAGTGTACCATTTGATGAGTTTTGATAAATGTGTATCAGATGTAATCCCACCCCTTATCAAGAAACAGAATAGTTCCATTACCTCAGAAAGTTCTCTCAAGCCTTCCCTGCCACCCCTTCTGCCAACGGAGGTTACCATTGTACTGTTTTTTCCCGATCGTATTATCTTTTCTTGGACTTCATATAAATGAAATCATACAGGGAGCACTCTCTTGTATGAGGCTTCTTTCGCTCAGCATAATATTAATGGATGTATGGGTTGTTCTTCGTTATGAGCTATTATCAATAAAGATGCTATGAATAGTGTTTTTGGTCAACATATGCTTTCTTTTCTCTTGGACCTTGGAGAGGGAAAGTAGTTGTGCTATTTTATACTCCTACTGACATCATATATGAGATTTTTAGTTCTACATCTGTATCTCCATTTGGTGCTGGTGGTCTTTTTAATTTCTGGTTGGTGTGCAGTGCCTTCTCATCATAGTTTTCAATTGCATTTCCCTGATGACTAATGTTTATTGAGCCCTTTTTCTTGTGCATATTGGCTATACACATTATCTTCCTTTATTTAGCTTCTGTTTAGCTTTAACGTCCCTCCCTCCCCCTCTCTTTTTGGTCATTTTATTTTTGAGTTGTAGTTCTGGATAGAAGTTCTTTGTTAGGTATGAATCTTGCACATATTTCTCTCAATCGATGGCTTATCTTTTCATATCTTAATTGTATCTTTTGAAGACCCCACAGTTTTAATATTGATGAAATCTATTCTATCAATTTGTTTTCTTATGGATGTTGCTTTCTATGTCCTGTCTAAGAGACCTTTGCGTACTTCGAAGCTTTAGAGTTGTAGCTTTTACTTTTAGGTCTGTGACATTCTCAAATTGGTTTTTGTGTGTGGATATAAGAGTAGAAGATAAGCATTTTTCCATGCGGATATCCAGTCGTTCCAGCACCATTTGTTGAAAACACTTTGCTTTCGTCATTGAATTACTTTTGGCATCTCTGTTGAAAAGCAAATGACAGCGCAAGTATGGGTGTATTTCTGGGCTTTTTATAAATTTTTAATCTATTTGTTCTATCCTTATACCAGCACCACACAATCTTATTTACTCTATAGTGTGAGTCTTATAACCAGGTGGAGGAAATCCTCCAACATTGTTGTTCTTTTTCAAGTGCTCCATGTCTTTTGCCTCTCTTCATAAATTTTAGAATCCATTTCTCAATGTCTAAAAAAAATAAGTCTGCTAGTATTTATGATTAGGATTGTGTTGCATCCAGAGACAAGTTTGGGAGACTAGGAATCTTCATGCTGTCGAATCTTCCCAGCATTCAGCTGTTGAATGAAGTATCTATCTTCATTTATTTAGGTCTTTAATTTCCTTCTGCCGCATATTTTTGGTGTACAGATCTGACACATTTTTTAATTTTTTTTTAATATTTTGGTGTTTGGCTGTTATTGTAAATGGTTTTTTTTTAATTTCATTTTTACAATTATTTGCTGCCAGTGTTTAGATATCCAGTTGATACTTGTGCTGGTTTAAAAGGATGTATTCCCCCTAGAAAAGCCATGTTTTAATCAAAATATCATTTCGTAAAGGTAGAATAATCTCTATTCAACACTGTATGTTTGAAACTGTAATCAGATCATCTCCTTGGATGATGTGATTTAGTCAAGAGTGGTTGTTAAACTGGATTAGGTGACGACATGTCTTCACCCATTTGGGTGGGTCTTGATTGGTTTATTGGAGTCCTATAAAAGAGAAAGCATTTTGGAGAATGAAGGAGATTTGGAGAGCAGAGACTGCTACAGCCCCACAAAGCAGAGAGTCCACAAGCCAGTGACCTTTGGAGATGAAGAAGGAAAACACCTCCTGGGGAGCTTCATGAAACAGGAAGCCAGGAGAGAAAGCTAGCAGATGACGCTGTGTTCGCCATGTGCCCTCCCAGTTGAGAGAGAAGCCCTGATTGTGTTCACCGTGTGCCTTCTCACATGAGAGAGAAGCCCTGAACTTCATCGGCCTTCTTGAACCAAGATATCTTTCCCTGGATAGATGCCTTAGCTTGGACATTTCTATAGACTTGTGTTAA